>KN538379.1:1377330-1404519 GCA_000797535.1 Trichuris suis
CCTTCCACATGCGACAAGAAGTTTAAAACCTGAGAAAACCTTTAAAGAAAATTTATGGTCACCGACTATTCGCCTGCGATTGTTGCCATTCCCGTCGTAATGCATTCTGCAGTTATTCTCTGAGGACTGGACTTGAACAGTCTGGAAAGCGCTAAACACTAAACTTCCTATTTTATTAGCACTAATGATCTTTAGTCGTCGCAAAGCACAGAAAGCTAATTCTCAAGTTATAGGAGAACACTGGTTTCCCAACGGCAACAAAAATAACTGCAGCACTTTTAGTGCAGAGTGTTTTCCTCCCGTTCCAGATATTTCGAGCGTGACCTTGCGTTTTTATGTACAATAAGACATTCATGGAGACTAGCGTGGCCCTGTTGAATGAATTGAATTCGCCTCTTCTTAATAAACATCAGAGTAATATGTCACGAAATTAAAACGTCACATTCTCTTTGCGTTCTGCTAAATCACACGCATTAGTAAAAGGAATCAATCACTGGAAAAAGTAAAGCATGAAACAGAAGCTGTGAAAGCGGACTGAGTTGACTTAGAAACAGTTTCAGTTAACGCAGGTACACTGAAGTGCCAAATATTGTTTTGCTTTAATGTTCTTTCAGTAATAACGAGTGGAAAAATTCTAATGTCATGTTAATACATATCGCTTTCAGCAGTTGAAAAGGGCCGCCAAGAGTTCTGAGTTATAATATACTAAAAATTCCATATCAAGCTCAACAGGGAGACTGTTGCTCCAAAAGCGCACCGTGAATGGTGGAATACATTTCCTTTTTCAAAGGAACGACTGTGAAAATGAATGCTACTCAAAATCTAATTTGTGCGACAAGATTTTTATCCGAAGTTTTGCTACAAGCTAGCAGTGTGAATGCCGGCTTCACGAGTAAGAGTTTTGAACTAATAAAACGAGCTAAAAGTTATCTCGTTTTTAGAGGACATTGTATAGTGAGATTCTCTTGAAGTATTACAACGCTCTTACAGCTCTTGTAGAGTGCCTTTAGCACCACCGGAAGAGAGGCTCCTTTGAGTTAGTTACTCGTTTGTAAGAGGACCAAGTTAGGTTACATTCTCCGTCTTTCGTTTTTCCATTCTTGAGCAGCCTTATCGGTGTAGAAGCAACCAACATTGCTGGCGTTTTTCCTTCTTTCAAAGCAGTTGACAAATTCCAACACTGACCTCTTAAGACAGCCATTTGGCTTTCAAAAGTTGTATCGTTGAATGCTAAATCTATTTCGTAGAGTTTCCGCAGTTCTTCGCACATGGTATTCACAAATTTTATGTTTGAAACTTTTGGCAGTACTAATTCTATCGTCTCGCTGCTGAAAGGAACATGTGCAAATCGTAAGTCTGCCCAGTGGTACGGGTACGCACGCCACTGGTCAGGGTGTTTAAATGGAAAAGCTAAACCGTTGTCAATTGCTGCAATCTTGACCGTCTGCGCACTAGGTAGCAGTTGAATGATCAAAGAAGACTCTGTATCCATAAAATTGTTAATGTCATCATTTTCATTTAGAGTTGCTTTTATTCCTGAACATTTTATCAGCCAGTTGTTGTGCGTCCGATCAGTGTTGCGAATAATGTAATCTAAGACGACCATTCGTTCAAATTGAAGCTGAAACA
Source organism: Trichuris suis (assembly GCA_000797535.1). Taxonomy (NCBI): domain Eukaryota; kingdom Metazoa; phylum Nematoda; class Enoplea; order Trichinellida; family Trichuridae; genus Trichuris; species Trichuris suis. The sequence goes on from KN538379.1 coordinate 1,378,960, forward strand.
TCTTTTCGAGTCCTGGCGGAGCTAACCGATCCCCAAAACATTCAAGCCAAAGCGTACCATTTCTGTATCCTTCCATAAAGACTTGGAAAGAGCCCAGCTTAAACGGTAGACCCAGTCGGTTGAAATAACGACCAATATGGGGACAGTGCTGATAAATTTGCTCCTTAGCCTCCAACTTAGCCAAGTCAACTTTAGAGTAATTGAACGTTGGAGCAGCCAGTCGAACTACTCGAGTTTTAGGTACAATGTTTAGACTCAGACTATTGTCGACCAAAGATGCCCCTACCTCGGATAAGTAGCCTTGATTTAACGGCAAGCAACCTCGTCCGAAACAGCATGGAAATACATTGCGCTGAAGCCATTTCGCCCACTTTGGGTTAAGAGCACTGTAGGGTTCTTCATTTTTTGGTTTGAATACGCCTACTATATCATGGTTGCAATTCATTGCTAGATAAGCGCCAGACGAGCCTTCTCCAATTCTCACTGGATAAATACCAGACTCAATAGCCTTCTCCACGGAACGAATTGCGAATTCGAATTCTTCATCATCAGGAAAGCGGTTGCTGTCCGTGAAATGAACTGATGCGTACGACATGTCTCATTAAGTATGTGAAATGGCAAATTTTAACAGCTCTGTTTCTCTTAAATAAAATGATGCTTTGTATATGCTTCTGTACATTTGACAAAGGAGACTGTAGCAAGCGTCTGTTGTGGTTACAGCCTCAGGAAAGCGTTCTCACCTGCTGCTATTGCGTAATGATAGCCTATTTCATTATCGACTTTTTGCTGCAATCTAAGATTAAGTTCGATTAGTGTTGACAATAGCGCGTCAAAGCACTTTAAACTATGAACGATTTCATAGAACCTTGTATGAAGAATAAAATTTTCGGCTTTAACCAGGACTTCTCCTATTCAAAAGTAGGTTTTAAATCAATTGCACTTTTCGAGCTTCCAGATGCAGTGAAGCGTCATGCTCTGCAAGTGCGATAAACAATGCGTTCTAGACAAAACTTGATCCCAATGAATAAATGCTGGACCTTGGAACTGACCTGACTGACCCCGATTTTATCCTTTTGGAGAAGCTGGTCTTGAACATACTCTTTACAATGTATTTAGCGGCATAAAACACACTTGCTACTGTTCGAGGAAAAATTGTGGTGCTGCAAAATGATCACGTTTCTTGCAAGTGCAGTCGCGTACTATAGCTACTAGGTGTAGGATCGACCTTTTACAGTCTGTGTTTTTTGTTTTTCGTAGCGTTCCATACGGCTTGATTTCCATTATATGCTGCTCACTGACTGCGTAATCATGTATATGTTACAGGCAAAGTATGAAATGCTGCCATTCTGTAGGATGCCTAGGCATTACATAGAATGCATGACGTTTTTAGGCAAAGTATGAAATGTCTGTTACTTTAGCATGTCGTATACTTTGCCTAACATTATATATTAGGTCTATCAGAAAGTTTTAGTTCAGTAAGGCAGTTTGTTTTTTATATCGTGTTTTTCTTTGCCTGTTTGTATTGTTGTGCTATATATTGTATATCAATGTGTAGGTCGCGTTCCGCGCTATCGAACAGTACCTTCGGTTAGACAGTAGCTTAAAGTCATCGTGAGTTAGCCGAGTAGAAGCGTGAGCATGGACGGGAAACTGAGACGAGCAATTTTGCTTTACGAGTTCAAATCTCAGCGGTCTGTAAGGGAAGCGGTCTCTAACATCAATGCAGCGTTTGGTCCAGGCACTTTCTCCAAATCGACAGCGAGACATTGGTTCAAGAAATTCGCGAGCGGCTGCGAGAGCTTGGAAGATTCGCCACGGACCGGTCGCCCTTCAAGCTTCGATAACCAAGCCTTGAAGGAGCCAGTGGAGTCGGACTCGACGCAAACCCAAGATGAGATGGCATTGAAGCTTGGTGTCAGCTAAGAAACAATATTTGCTCATTTAAAGCAGCTGGGAAGGTGAAGAAGTTGGACAAGTGGGTCCCCCACGAACTGAGCGAGAAGCAGATGTTCAGACGACTTGAAGTCTGCTCTTCTTTGTTGAGTCGGAACGAGACAGATCCATTTCTTGATCGAATTGTCACTGTGGATGAAAAGTGGGTTTTGTATGACAATCGGCGGCGATCATGGCAGTGGTTGGACTCAGATGAGCCACCGAGAAAGTTTCCCAAGCCGCTCCTCTGCACCTGCGAAAAACAATGCTCATTGTTTTTCGGTCCCACTTCGGCATAGTTCATCTCAAATTTCTCAAAGCTGGACGGTCGGTCGGTCACGACGGACAGTTATTGCCACCTACTCGAAGCCGCCACGGGAAAACTGTCGGGAAAAAGGCCGGCATTGGCGAACAGACGCCGGGCCATTACAGGATAACGCGAGACCACACGTCGCGAGAAAAACGCTACAAAAAATTAACGAACTGGGCATGGAACCTCTGCCTCACTCACCATATTCACCGGACCTCTGTTCCTGTGGACACTATGCAGTGGTATTGTTACTAGGCTAACCGTGCACCGTCACAGAAACGCGCACCTACGTTCGTGTGGAACAATAGAATCGGCCGGGATTGCTTCGTCGCGTGAACACATCCTCGCAGCTGCGAAAAGGAGTAGTAGCGACCAAGTGCCGTGACCTTCCCGTATAAAACTGTTCGCGCGTCACTTTTCCATATAGAATATGAGTTTGCAGTGGTACTTCCTTAAAATAAGAGCCGAAGAAATCGCGGTCTCCTTCTTGCGCGAAAAGGGCACGTTCTATCGGGAGTGCAAGAAAAAGAACGTCGTTTGAAGGTAAAAGTCCACGTTCAACCTAACCGACCTGATCAATAGCAGTGACTTGAAGGTTCCCGCCGCCGGTTGACCTTAGAGAAGGCCATCAGCCTTATCCTAGCGTGGAGCGATGAGCTCAGCTCCATGAAATTTTGCAAGAAACACGCCGGTACGCCCTCATCCACTCGCTCAGTTATTCTATCTCGCTATTTCTGAAAATTCCAAGAATCAAAGATATTGCATGAAAGACCACCTGGAAGCGCTATTGTTTCCTCTACATTGCAGCATTAATTGCTCCTTGTTCATTTCAGTTGTATAAATGCATTTAGCTTCCTCCATTGCCCCATAGTTTAAGTTCGTTCTCTCGTTGTTGAAGGCGGGATGAAAGTTCTTGGTATAATCGTTTCACTAATACATTATTTGTGGAAGTTGTTTTGCTTGACCTATTGCTTTCCACAGTTTAAGGAATTCTGTACAAATTCATTGATGGTGTTGCGACCGTTCGCGTAAGTAACAGAAACGTACGAGGCTGGCTTTGTTGATCCGCATTTTTTGCTGTATACTATCTTGTTCTACGCCCACGTTGTGTTTACATGGCCAGGGGGCGACACCGGGCATCAGTGGGTTAGGGCATCGTTTCTCGACTTTCTAAGCGCTGGCATTTCCTGGAAAGCCTCTACGCACTGCTGCCTACTTCCACCTTTACTGCGCTGCTCATCTTCTCGTGACGTACCTTTCCCGCTTCTTCATTTGAATGAAGGTTGTTTTATTTTCGGGCTTTCGTCCGCAAAAATCTTTCTCTGCTCGTTCCCCTGACATACTCCAGATCTTCTAGCGTCTCTTTGCGAAACACACAATTAGGGATTAGCTTACCTGGTTAGAGACTGATTGATCAGCACGAACAGGTAAACAAGCCGTTTCATACGGAGTAAAACCCTTTCAACCTGTTACAAAAATCTCGTCTGTCAGAATTGACCTACGTCAGAACTCGTTTCCTATGAAATCTGTAAATCAGCACGCAGGATGGACTCGCCGGCCTAAATTGGCCGGCTAGATAAGTACGCGTCCGGCTTGTAGTTCGCAAAAGCTTTGGTCGAAGCCTTTATTAGGGAACATGAAAGCAGTGAGCATGAACATGACTGTTCCGTTGAGCGGACCATCGCTCGTCGTAGTGACAATAGCAGCAACAGCCGCCGCCCGTCCTCCTCCTTATAGAGTCCTGTCTGCAGGGTCTGAACAGGTCCCATAACCACTGGCGTACTAGGCCTGTTTTCGACAACAGCTCCCGTGTCATGTAGCACGGTATGCGTCGTCCTATGCTGTCATTCAGATCGGGGGGGGGGCGATAGCGACCCTCAATTTGCGAAAGACTAGTGCAGAATATAACCTAAGGTTTTCGAAGAGCATGGGTTTGGAAAGCTGCTATAGTATGACTGCAGATAGCTGGTACTGTGTAATAAAGCCAGCGTTCAGGAATTTGTGCAACGGAGTTTTCTGGGTAAGTATTAAAGTAGATGAAAAAGCAGTAGATATATTCGACGTCATAAAAGCTTTTTAAAGTTGACATGAATATGATAAATCTGACATAAAAGCGTTACTAGCGCGCAGCAATCAAGAATCGCTGTTTCAAACGAACGTCCATGAGATAGTTGAAACTTTGTATTACTAAAAACGCAATGGAAAAAACGTGAATCTGACCAAGAAGATGAAATAGGAGGATCTGTATGCCCTTCACTTGACAAGGCTTCTCACTGCATGGAAGTTGCGCTACAGTAGCTTAAATAGAAAGAAAAATTTGCTTCGAAAGCCTTGTGGTTGAACAGGGCATGTGATTTAGCGAGGAAAAACGCAGGACAGTCTTAAAACAAATTTTTGTAGGTAATGCACTTTTCAAACAGGCGCAGCTTTCGAGTGTGTGGTTTTGCCAACAGACTATCCCTCTACCTGATGTGCACATTTTATGTTTTACATTGCGGAATCACGGAATATCGTCAATAGATGCCAAATTGCTATTAAAGAGTAATCAGTGGAATATTATCAATTTATGACCTGCTGCAGTGCCGCAAGAGCTTTTATACTGCTTGAGTACTGATTACTAAATAACGGATCCAGAACATTTACGTGGTTTTGTTCTCTTCAACAGCGAACAAGAAGTACAAATCAAGTACAAATGCCTAAAAAAGGTGGTTGGGTAGTCATAGGATGACTGGAAGTTTGTTCTGCACGCTATCAATTTGGGTGGATCTAAGACATTTGTAGAGTAGGTCAGGTATATCTAACACAGCTACGCTTGGGTCCAAGATTATGAGCTACACTGGTTGCGCAGTATGCGGTCAGAACTTCCGGTCAGACTTGCGAGGCTATCCTACAGGTTTTCCGCCGATAAGGGGCAGGATTGAGACTCGATTTACTTGGGGCGCCTGAACCGAAAGGAAGCAACCAGCTACCTCTTTCCCCCCAAATGTGCGGTCAAATAACGGCAGAATTCGAACGGGCAATGGTCGAAAGATTGACTTTGTTCAAACGGCCCATTGGTGAATGAGACCATACTTGGTGTCAACCAGTCTTCACTTCGAAAATGCGCAGATAAGATCCGAGAAGTGTATGCAAGTAGAGACACGCAGTACGAACGAGTAGTTGGAAGAGAAGAGCCATTGAAGAAGCTGCTGCAGTTCGAACCAATGGAGGGAACGCGTTTGGCCATTGGCCGACCAGTTTGAACTACAACATCCGTACAATATTTGCGCTGCATGGACCATAATTTTGAGAGAAAGATTAATCTGTCAACGAGACCTACTAGGTCATTCCGTTTGTGTTGACAGGGCAAATTCTGTATAATATTCGTTGGGTGTTGCAAAGAGGAGCACGCAGAAAAATGACTGTCACGTATGCGGCGCCATAATAACCTATGGATGTGATTTCAGTCGTCCTTCCTGAAGTTTATCAAGCATGCAGAAGTCAAGAGCAGTTCCTGCCCAGTAATTCTAACGTGGGCGACATCAGCCGCACTCTTACATTTAGACGAGTGCTACTCGGAGTAAAGAAACGAAGGCCTTCTTCTACCAGACAAGCAGGAACAGACGTACGGAAAACTGTCAGAAGGGGCTAAGAAGATGTTGCCGTCATATGTGGCTGTCGTCAGCGATATGGGCGTGAATTGAACAATATAGGCAACGCCAGTTCCTGCGTAACTGAATCAGTTGGAGCGAGTCTTATACCTTGAGAATGAATATCGTAGGATCTCGGACTGGTCTGAGAAAACTCATTGAAATACACGGCGCCTGAACAGACGTAGTGGCAGGCAAATACCTGTAACCCTGAGAAGTGTGCAAACCATTCACTAAATAGCAAAAATTGTCGAGATTGAACGAATAAGTTCATCGAAGCTGGCTATTGTAAAATGCAACGTGAATTTAGCGTCAACCACTCAATACATTGCAAGTTCACAAACAGCATGAGAGTTCCATAGGCAGAGAGAGAAGGGGATAACAAAAGGTTCGTCAGAGGAGTAGTCACCGGGAAAGCTAACATCTTCTCGATCCTACGAAGAAATTCGGCGAATCGTGCAGCAGTTCGGCAGCCGAACTTACACCGAATATTGACATGGCATCGCCGACAATTTTGCGATCACATAAATATTGCCAATAGACAATCTCCACTATTGCATGTTATCGTGGAAGCTCTGATCGCTTAATCCATGGTTACTAGAATTTCCTAGCCATAGCACTAAGCACAGTTGTGCCAAGCACGCCTATTCTGGCATCTAAACATTCTGCTTTGACGTAGCCAAACCGATTCACCCAAAGAAGAAACATGTTTGCATACCTTATTTATATTCACATGCACCAGCGCGATACAGGGTTAATGTCCAAGAACGCTGAGCGCACGAGGCCAGCACTGGCCCTAGTAATGCTAATAGGTACATCAATATAAACCTCTTCGTATCCATAGTATTGTTCACAGCGGCAAAATTAGAAATTCGCTGTATACTACGGGACCTCTGCTCATACCAGTGAAGCCACCCAGTTTCCATTATGATCAGTCGCGCCACACCGTTTTATTGTCGTAATTGTCCACACTGCAAGGTTAACTGTATTGCGTCCTTGTGGCCAGTTACCTAAGATGCGGCAGTCATTCAAACAGCGATCAATCCGCACGACATGAAAAAAGGAGGAAGTATTGTCGTCAACTAAAATTCACTATGGAAAAGAAAAAACAGCCTCATGGTACCAGAAGAGACAGCGCAGAGGACCGTAGCTCAGCCGCCGGCAGGTGATCGTTCGGCGGTAAACTGATGGTTTCGTCCGCTTAGCTTGCTGTAACCAATTGCGCTGTACTCAGCAATTGCCCACCAAGCAGAACGATTGGTGAACTACATTCAACAGATGATTAACTGAAGCAAGGCAGGACGACGAGAGAGCAAAGGCAAAATTGCATCGAAGGGATCTTCGCCTTGCAAAAGCGACAAGGTGTGGAAAATTAAATATGTTGACAATAAGGGAAACGAAAAGGCATGCTATCCGTTAAAAAGCAATTGTATTTATTGCTCCACTTCTGGAATGGAGCTGGCGTATTTCCGTCGCCTTTTCCAAGTTAGACGGTGTGCAGGTACCATATCCATCGAATCAAAGTTACGCAGGGAAGCAGTAAGACGAAGAGTGTTTCACAGACAGGTACGGAAAGCAAACTAGAACTTTTTGGTTAGCATGTCAAGTATTGGTTTACGGTAGACAGCGCTAACAAGACGAAGAAATAGAGTGCTTGCCTGCACATCGTCTTACTTCCCTTCTGCCCATTGTCTGTCGTTGGGTGCGTTTTATTTGTTACAAGGAAAGAGCAGAAGTTGGAGGGAACCGCGGAGTAGAGCTCATCATCCGACCTTGGTCACGGAAGCACCCACCAACCGATGGCGGCGCGTTACACCGACGGCGCTGCGTTATTGACTGAGCGCTGATGGCCGCCTTCGCTGCCGTCGTATTCTGCGTGGCAGGCGGCGATCGACTCGGAATGTGCTCAACAACAGAGCCGAACGTAGAACAGGCGCAAAGCAGCCTAGTCAGAGTGCGACTGGTTTCATTATATGCCATCAACGTCCTTGTAACCAATGGCAGCGACATCCACGCAAGCTGCTGGCCGGCCGGTCGATCGGCCCGAGCGTGTTCTAGCGGCTGCAGCGCAGCGCGGCGCACAAGCAGTATGTGCGTGTGCGTGTGCGTGTGCGTGCGTGTGTATGCGTTTGATGAGAATGCAGAGAAATGCGAGAGGCTGCTGGCTGAAGATCGCAGCGTCGTTCCGACCAGCGAAGGGGACGTTGATCAAGGAAGCAGCGGCAGCAGCAGTCATCTTCTCGCGATGGGTACCGAAGATGGTAAATTGGTCGCGGCCGATTTGCGTTCCACGATGACAACGTTTCGTGTTTGCGTTACTGGCCCTTAGCAGCGCCCAGTCGACGGTAGTCCGATCGGTCGCTGACAAAAGTGCCGACGGCACCTGCGCGCCGCCCTTTTCATGTATATTCTTTTTTCGCCTGTAGTGACCACGCTGCGTCAGCTGGTAGTTCAACCACTTCAGCTTCCTTATATGCATTTCAAATAGCGACCGTCCGTTTTCTCCGTCCAAACCGCGCGTTGGTGCCGTAGTTATGTTAATTCATTTGTCTGTCTTATTGAAGGCACACCGGTGTCCCTGTGCACTGTCCTTTCACAATTTTCCCATGTCGAGTAGCAGCTTTGCCGTTCGCTAACTGTACAAGCAACAAAATGACCTCCACTTCCAGCAGACAGTTTGCCGAAGACGAGGAGGAGTGCGACTTGCGGCGATCTTTCAACGCTCAGCTGGAGGCGTTCCTTCGCCGGAGATGGTCAGTATACAACTGAACTTTAACCCCTGACTTCTTTTTTCTTCCATAGCAACGGCATTGTCGTAATGCCTTCAATTAATGGCCGTCGTATCGACCTGTACCGTTTGTACCGTAAGGTTGTACAGATGGGCGGCTGGACAAAGGTAGGTGATCAGGTCATTGTCAAGCCATTCGAATTCCCACCTCTCTCTTTATGCATTGATTTCATTCCTTTTAGCCTAGGCGGCAGTTCTACTGCCTAACCTGCTGTCATGCTTTTTCTTTTGCTTATTCGCTCGTTCAGGGGGAGGTTTTAAGAGATGAGAAATTGTGACGTTAACAAATGTCTCCACGTTTGCAGGTCTCCTCTATGGGCAAATGGAACCAGGTGCTGCCGGTATTGGGTATAGGATCGAACTGTCTTTGTGGCGACTATGGGGCGCGTACAATCTATATGCGGTTAGTTATCACACTTACATCTTCCGTTTGGACGCTTCTTTATAGTTATCTGGCACGTTACGAACAAAAACAACTTTTTGGCAGTGAAAGTGACGATGACGACGAATTTAGCAGTGGCACTGGTGGTGTTCGCTCTGGCCGTGGTCGCTCCTCGAATCACTACTTCAGTGCCAGTCGTTTACCGGACGTTTCCAGTAAGCAATCATTGTTGTCCATGATTTTTATTCCTTGTCAATAGTTGGAAACAAAACATGGCGTGGCGTACGCTGTCGCTCATTCTCTAGCTGCATTTTTTAATTTTGAACCTGTAGCTTAATTTACAAAACTCGCGCCCGTCTCCGTTCGTCATGCGTAGCCTTGTGTCACTGATCGCTTTCAACTGGTCGGCTGCTGTTAACGTTTTATTTCTTGATGCCTGGCCATCGTCGCGACAATTTTCTTATTCATAGTCAAGCAAGGTTTGTTCTTTAAAGTTTTAAGTGCTTTCGGGGTCTGTACTTTTCGCTTGATATTTAGCGATCTTAGCTGAACTCGCGCTTCATGCTCGTGGTTGACAGTAAGACTGAGCATCATCATGAAGAGTATCAACTGCTTGTGGCGCTTTTTGCTTAAAGGAAGTAACATGATTTCGAAACGAACCCAACGATTTCGCGTAAATGTCTACCCATTAGCCCGTTGATTTCCAAGGAGGCGGCAAAAGGCGAAAGGGCGGATGGAGACGCTGTTAGATCGGGAGCAGTACGCCACTCCCTTGAGAAACACAAACTTAGTGCACTGCCGGGATGGAAGGTTATCTTTCATTGGGTAGTTTCTTCTGGCAAAGGACTTGGGAGAGGTCCTCTGTGATAAGGAATTTTGCTGTAGCGTCAGTGTAAATGTTCTATTCACGTTGTGAGTGCGCCTCTCACGCACACCTACCGGACCTGGAATGGCATGGTGTGCTCCGTATTTCGCTGATGCACTATCTTACTGCCTAGGCATGTAACGTGCCCTAGAGGAAGACTGTCCGCTTGTGCCGCTAGAAGGGCACTAGCGAAATTAATGCTCGAAAAAGGGGCGTTACCGTGAAAGTGGTTGGGAAAAGCCGCTTTTGGCCCAACCCATTTAACGCATTGGGAAATTTAGCGTATTCCTACTACTAGTTTTTGCATCTTTTGACACGTTACGCACATCTTTAAGTAATTATTTGTTCGAGTACTCATTTCGCTGTCTATTTAGCTTGTTAGCCTCCTGATCCGGGCAGAACTGCAGTACACGCTGCTTGGACCGGTAACTGTGAGTCTTGCGCACTGAATATTCAATTTCGAGCATAGTGGCTCGGTTTCATGCGTAGACTTTTAAAGGTTGATTTCGTTTGGTAATAGGAGTTCAGACATATTATTCGGCTATGTCATGTTCAGGAAGTAGCAGTTATTAGAAAGTAAGCTTTGTTGACCAAAATTATTTTACAGAAACTTAAGGACAGTGCATGATGAGATGTCGTCTTACATGTGAAGACAGAGACTTCGTGTACGTCCCTCCAAACGCCACATGCGTAAGAAGGGACGCTGCAAATATCTTGGCAGTATGAAGTCATTTTTTAACAGGCGATCTATTTTCGATGAGAAGCGTATGTTTCATTGTCACACAGTCACTTACGCAGTGTGTTGAATATAACAACGAATGTTGGTTGCTTTTCAATGGCTAAGTCGATGCTTGTAGCAGATAATGTCGGAGAATGTCAAACGACTCCTTAACTGTCAGGTGTTTGGTTGATGTTTAGTTATTGCCTTTGCTTCTCATTAATGGCGTTGATGGGAGAGACTCCTTTCATGAATCTGTTGAAATGTTGCTCTACTTTCTTATTCCGTGGCATGCGTCATCCATTCGGCTATTTTTTGGTAGCCCAACAGCGTACTTGTTGAAAGAATATTGCAGATGTTAAGCCTGTGGAACAAACGCTGTATCATGATATTCTACCGGATGTTAATATCGGCATTACAAATGGAGTTTATCGCATTGGGCATTTAAAACAGCTGTTTCGCACACGACCTTAGTATATAGGTGAAGTTTCCAAAAGTGTGAACCGTCCTTCGTATGATCGCTAGCAGGAGTAGGGATAATCTTCCTATGCAGCCGCACCATTAATTTACGTCGTAGTTAACAAATTCTGTGTTCTCAGTTTGCGTCATAGACAGCCTATATTGTGTGTTGTTGACGTTGGCTAACAGCCCATCAAGATGGTGAAATGTGTTAGTAATATTGTCAGCCAGTTAGTCGTTCCATGATTGGAGAGCCAGCTTGTAACGTTGTACTTTGCTTGTAAACGCCAGGCAAAAAGCTTTTGCTCTTAGTAGTTACCTGTTTCTAAAATTACCAGTGCAAACAGGCGGGAGCGAATCAAGTGAACGATTTGAGTTTGAGAAAATGACCACAATAGGGCGAACGTTCTTCCTCTTGAACATTCTGCGGTATTGCCATTCCCTTTCACCGTTATAATTGCAACTGAGGAAAGTTTTATATGCGTGCTGTTGGAAATGAGGGCTCAACTGTACTGGTGAACCGAAAGTGCCTAAGCAACCTGTTCGTACGGCGTGCATCACTTTTTCATAGCAGATTTTGTGGAAGTTTACAATGGCTGGGAACGCGCTTTATGTCTTTCGGACTAGTTACCTACCTTTACAGTTCCGACCTGTATCGCTGCGCTTTCTCGCTTAGTATAAGACATGTTTCCACCTTTTTTAAACGGCCAGCCGTGTTAGTAGACTCGTCTATAATGACGCTGAATGCATTGAATTATCTGAGGAAAGTGCAGTTCCTAATTATAGTTCAGTTGTATAATGTCAATGTCAAACGGCGGTTTGGGCGGCATACCTTTGCAGTAGCCGCAAGTTACTTATAAGTACGTGCAATGCTTTGTTTTTGCTACTGTTCTTCACTTCGTAGTCAGTGGTTAACTCTTTTGCGCTTGCTTTTGCCTTTCTTCCTTGCGTTCTTTTGGCAGCTTACTCCATTTGTTTGGTGTTAAACGCCTGAACTGATTATTCGGCGGCATATGCTAGTCGATGGCTGCTTTCAAAGGAAGACATGACAACTTTCCGTTCTAGGCCTCTCTATGACTGTTTCAACGAAAGTATTGTAACCACTCACCTGGAGTATCTTTGTCAAGTGTAAAACCGTTTTCCATAGTGTAGCGAGATTTTTCTTGTTGTGTTGGACGCAATTCGATGTTCGATAACCTTTTTTACTGCGAAGTAATTTAATGGAATTCGGGCTTTCCCCTATTGTCCGTTTACTCAGGTGAGCGATCTCTTTAAGCGATGCTGACCTCGTATTTCGAAAGACAACTAGAAAGGTTCGCAGCTACCCCACCAGCAGTGCGCCCAAAATCGGTTCAATGACTGTTAATATAATGGAAAGTTATGTTTTCATGGCTAAATCACTAGGCTCATTTTTACTGATTCAATGAAATGCTCATAAAAGCCTGATGCGAATAAGACTCGTCCTATTGCAATTGAGATATGGCGGATTGCTGGGTGAACAGTGAATGCAGTGAAACTTGAAGCATCCCATCCTTTCGACGTAGTTTTTTCTTTTGTCTGCTTAGAGTTGCAAAGCAGCCTCTGTTATTGCGGCTAGTTTTTTTTCCGCTTCAGTCTTCTATAAGAAGGATATGAGTAGTATTGATAGTTGGATATTAGTAGTAGTATTAATAGTAAATAGTTCTTCCTGGTACGTTGCGTGCAAGCTTGTTGAGTTAAGGGCTGTTTTGCTTTGGGGACTATGCGTCAGGGGCAATCTTTGACGCCAGTACGCTTTGGATTTTGGAATGTTGCAAACGTGAGTTGCAAGGTAGTTACAGCAGCTGTTAGCCAATTCAGGAAAGCTGTTTAGGCGGTATTTGTCTTGATTCGTTGAAGCAGCCGTATAAAAATTGACGTCAAGCATAGTTGAATAATTAGAAAAATTCTTCCTGGTCTTTTAGTGCGACCGATCTCAGAAGTAAGCTAGTATACATCCAGTGAAGTTCATTGTTTGCTTTAGACTTCGGGTCCCACTTTTCGCTTAACCAAGAGTGTATCCTCTGATACACCTGTTTGTAGCAAATCTAATAATGTGTCGTAGTTTAAGCGCCCTGACTAAACAAAAGGGGAGTGCATTTTATATTATCAGTATGTTACGAAGCATCGTGATTTCCTGAAAATGTAGAATGTTTGTGTTATTCGGAATGGTATATTGGGTCGCCATTACCATGCCGTGCCAAAAGTGTGTCGACGTTCTGGTTATATGTGTTGTTAGTCTTCGCTCAAAAAGCAGCTTCCTTTTTGTTTCAGCTTACTGCTAGGAAGACCATTTCTTTTCAAAAAACACTTTCACTGCAAGCTGAAGCTACAAGTTCGGGCGTAATTTCAGCGGCAAACTTGGCAAAGAAATTTCGTTTGGCGATTATTAATCGGTTACGTACCGCTTTCGTTTTCCTGATATGTCGACTATATGCAAAGGGTTTACAATGTGACCTAAGGGACAAGCCCGTGTCAAATCTTCGAAACAGAGCTAATAAGGCAGAGGAAAGAATGTAGGTATTTTGGTGCGTATGTTTTCATTTGAAAAATTAATTGCTGAATCTGAGTGTTGACTGAAAGTATGATGTATCCTCGTGAATGTCAAGATAAGTAACGGAATTCGTAAAATTATGATTTTTGTTCCACGTATGGCCTTTTGTTCCTTGGCGTGTTGTCTATCTGGAGTGTTGATATATTATGTTACAACGCGATCGTGGTCGCAGACTCACCTGCTGTATCTACAGGAAGCCCTGTGTCGCAAACGTGTGCACCGTTTTTGGTTGGATTATTTGGCCGAGTATTGCTGCAGGCTAGCTGTGAAGACGGAATTATTTCAGTCGAGCCTGTTGATTTATTTGTTGGGCCTATGCATAAGTTCGTGCCTGTAAGCTTGGCTTTGCATTTCGCTATGCGGGCGCGACAACGAAGCGTCAGTGTGACACCTAAAGATCTTTTCGTCTGTTTCTTTCATTCAGTCATGGCACTTCATCACTTCTCGATGCTCCTTGACAAGGTCCACGTTCGCTGACAATACACTTTTGTTCTCTAACGAAGAAAAAACAGCAACAAAACCCGTCAGAATTTTGTGCATCACTTATGGCGTGACGACAGCAGCATTTGAAAGCGTGTGTTAAGAGTGCTGAGAGCTTTTCAGAGTGATGATTTCGAAGTTAACCACCGAACAAAGTCAGGAGCCCCAAGGAAACTGAAAATGGGAATTTGCAGCACTGTGCTTTAAGAGCAGTGAGCTGTAACGACGCAGCATCCGCGAAAGAACTTGGCGTGCACAAACCAACTGTAAACCGCGACGAACAACACTTGAGATTCAAAAGTACGGGAAATGGGACACAAGTTTAAGTTTGCTGTGATATGGAGACAGCATTTACCTTTCGTCGTTGTTTAAACGGAGAATGAAGAGTATTATGTCAGGAAAAGTTACTGGCATAGTAGATCCTGTGCGATAACTCGGAAAGAAAAAGACTATTTCGGTCCGATATAGGGGACCACATTCACAGAAAAGACAAACAGTCAGCAAAAAAGCGCCATTCCTTGTATGGTGGAACTAAGAAGTATAGTGTACGACGAGTTGCTGCTAAATGGCTAGACGATTGCTAAAGACCGTTATTGCAGCTTATAAAATTAGCGCAAGTCTTGAGGTTGATGTGGATCAAAACCTACGTCGAACCACCACCAACAGTTCTTTCTTTACTACGCCCAAGGGTCCCACTACAATCGCAACAAAACTGGGTTGCGAAGTACTATCGATACCGCAAAGCGTTTACTGAGAGGATATTACGCCTTTTGCTTACCCCCTTTTCCGGTCCACACAGCATTGTTTATCTGGAAGGAGTTTCTCAAAAATACTGAGATTTCCAAAAAGGGGCAGTTCACTTTTTTGGATTAAAGCCAGATTCCTTCAACCGCCGTAGCATCTATTTGCTGCCGGAATATTGTCAGAAGGTTGTCGATTGGTGTGGAAATTATTAGTTTAGATAAGCATTGTTGTTGCAACTTGTTTTTACGGGCAGCTTTAATCGCCAAGAAAGGCCACGAACTTATGCATAGGCCTAAGATTAACAATACTGCCTCGTTGCTCTTAGAAGGCGAACATGGGAAAGACAGAAGCTACAATGGAAGCGTTCTACACCTTTTGATTACACTTTAGTTGTCTGTTGTCGTGCCTTCAATATGAACATAACGATCCTTCGCTTAAATTTCATTCTACTAGTACAAACGATAGAATTGCCATAGTATTCATGAAGTGATGATTAGTAACTCTTCAAACCGTCAATTCACAAATATCTTTGCTGTAACAGACAAAGCGAATTTGTGTTGTATCCCTCTCTTTTTTCGTCCTCGCCGTTGAGAGTTCATGTTACAGTTTGATTATGATGCTAACGTTAGCTGCCACTGGCACTGTTAAATGGTTGTCCCGGCAGCTCTGGAGAATTAAGTATTAATACCTTAACCATAAACAGACTGCATTCGTAAGAAAGGTTTGTCTGCATTTGCAAACTTGCTAACTGGCTGGGAAAACTTGGCATCGGGATCCATCGATCAGTAATTCTAGTCGTCTTTTGTGTGTTACTATCTTTGTTGCTATTGCTTGCTTGATTATGATCTGTGAGATTTACTACCTCATATCCAAGATGTAAAATCTTAGGTATGTGCAAAAGCGGCGGACGTCATAAAACCGAAAGTCGGAAGACAGAAAGTCGAAACACCGAATGGTCGAAATGTCGAGTGGTCAGATGACTGAAGGTCGGAAAGTCGAAACGTCGAAAGGTCGAATTAACGAAACTCGAAATATCGAAAGTCATATTACCGAATGGTCGAAATACCGAAAAGCATATTACCGAATGGTCGAAACGTCGAATGGCCAAAATCCCGAAAGTCAGAACGTAAATTCGGAACCTCGAAGGAACAAACGATGACTTGATCAGTGAAACCGACTCAGCATTGTACTCACTATACTGAACTTTTAATTCCACCATTCAGTATTTGGCTTTCAGTATTTTGACCATTCAACATTTAGACTTTCGGTATTTCGACCGCTCGGCATTCCACTATCGGTATTATGACTTTCAGTATTTTGACCATTCGACGTTTTGACCGTTCGGTAATATGACTTTCGGTGTTTCGACGATTCGATATTTGGACCATTCGGTGATATGACTTTCGGTCATATGACCCAAACCCGTGCAAAAGGTCTTTCGCTTTTTTTGACGGTTCAGGGATCCCGCTAAACTAAGTTAAAACAGCTGTTTATTCGTCATAATGTCCACTGCTTTCAATATCTCCATTTCGGATTACTCTTAGTATCTTTTCCTTTAAATACTTCTGAACTCTCTCCGAATTCGTTAGCCTGCTTTGCGTCTAGTTTGTTTTAAAATATTGGGTTGAATGAAAAGTTCTGTCGGCATGTTCAACTTTATTTTGAAATGATCTAACTTTAATGAAAAGAAGTATCAGTCAGATATGTATTCGCCATTTTTGTCTGTAACCTTCTGCCATCTATTGGGAATGTCCATGATACCATTCCTGTGCGAGGAAGGCTTAGACTGAAAACGACCGATGGTAACCTTTTCGTGTCATCACGGTTTTTAAATTTTTTCCCTGCAAGATGGTTCTTGAAAGACCGAAAATGGTACTAGTGTAAATGAGCAAGATGGGTGGGAAGGTCACCTTTCAGTCACACTTTCAGTAACCTGCGACTAACTTTGGCGATACGCGGTCACGCGTTGTCGTGATAGAAGAAAACTTGGCCGTTCCACTAGTTTGCGTTTACATCTCTTTTGCTGAGTGGCATACACTCGGCTGCAACGATCGTCCCTTCTGAAAGCACTGCCTAATGCTCGGTGCCGGGTGTACTCTGCCAAACGCGAAGGCATGAGTTTCTTCTGGTGTCCATCTGCGGAGCCAGAAGGAAGTCAATGGCCGGTCCGCTTAGGAGCATCACACAGAACCCAAGACACCTCCAGTGATAAGTCTAGCAAGCCGTGCAAATGTCTGACGCTTCGTGAAGGTTTTGTATAGCGAATTCGACCCTTCTATCTTTGTTTGCTTGCGTCAGGGCATATGGTACGTGTCGGCCCAACACTTTAACAAGATCTTGTCTCTACTTTGCCAGCAAACAGTGGCGGTCGATCATTCTGACAGGTAATCAGTCATTCTTGTTGGCAGCTTGTCTGTTTCGTAGCGTCTTCTTTGAATCCATTAATGCCACCTGCATTTTGAATGCAGCCGCCAATGTTTCACATGTACGCAGCATTTGCCACGTCGGGCAAAGATCAGCAATCTCTATTTTTTGGCTTGGGCTTAGTTTGCCTATAGTAACTTTCCGAAACAGCAACAATCTGCAACTGGGTCTGTGTCTTTTCCGTTTAGCGGCGGCGAAAAGAAACCGTTGGCCAAATGGCTTGTTTCACATTTGTATAGAAGCGCAAAAAGTCGCTTTTCAATGTTGGCAGCGCTGCAAAGCCATTGCCTTGACAGCCGCCAGTTTTGCATGTTGCTGTCGATTACTGTACGCTGAATAAGCCTGAACCAAAAATGGAGAACAGCGATGCCTATGCGCGCGGTGTGATAGCGGACAACAAGGATGATTGATTATCCGTCAAAATGATCGACCACCATTGTTTGCCGTCGAAGTAGAGACAAGACCCGATTAACGTAACGAAGCTTTTTCAAACCACGAACCATAGTCACTTGGGAACAAGATAAAGTCGTTGCTAACTGGCGGTCCTCTGCTCGCTGTTCTTTTCAAACTCTGACCTCAGCGCGTCTAAACCCTGACCTGACGGATGTTCAGACCGTCGCATATTCAGCGTGTGGAACCCCCTTCCGAGAATTTAATGAACGACCGTTTCTGCGCAGAAGTTGAGGATATCGGCGTCGAGCACAGAGCATACGCAACGATGGGCTACGGTTGGTGCAACGCCAGAACAGAAACAATACTTACTGCAATGCCTCAGGTGACTTTGCGTAAGCATGAGTTTTTCCATAGGCATTTGCAAAATGAGGATGAGGGAGTGACCCACAACGTGACTTTTCTACAGCTTTTCTATCAGCAGCACCCAAATCTGTTAGTGCTTCGCAGTGTTGTTAAATCATGATATGCAAACTAGTGGCAGAACTTTCGATTCAACCCAATAAATTGTAATGTATTCTTGTTTATTGTTGCGTGGTTCCATTGCAAGGTAATGTTATTTGCTGCGGGTGAGCATTTCGAACAAAACTTTAGGAAAAAGTTGTTCTGACAAAATTCTCTAGCAAAAGTAGTTATTGATTTTATTATTACGAAGGAGGCTCCAAATAGCGAATTTTCAGGAGCTGTTGGAGTGCAAGTGTTGCTGAGTTTTTTAGAAGTGATTGGGTGCCTGTTAATGTAGTTAATGAATCTGAAGTGTATGTAGTTCTTCGACTTAGTAAGCAATCTGAATTGAAGGAATGTTTAATTTCGATTTGAATTTACCGTTTCTTTGTTTGGTCAGAAGAAGAGAATCAGCTCAACAAGATCTCGCCAATCTCTGCTGATCGTATTGGCGAATTAATGTCATCGTCGCTTGATTTTTCGAGGTTTCAATATCGAAGCAGCCATCTTTTAATGGCTGTAAGCAGTTACCATCATTTGCCGGTTTATTGTGTAAGAAAGTTTGCGCTAATTGATAGTATATTTGTGCAAGAAGAGACGGTTCATTACCCCCTTTGTAGAGAATGGACGATAAAATTTTTCATCGTTCGTCTTTGGAGGGAAACAATAAATCATTTTCATCTCTCATAAACCAGACATGACCCGTATGTGATTTATTTACAGGATTGACCTGTTTGTTGAAGAGTCTCTTTTCTTTTATCTCAGACTTTCGGTATTTTTCTTGTCCCATCATCAGCGAATGAAAATAATTCATTTTGACTCGCTGACGACAGGACAAGAAAGCTCTGAAATAAGAAAGGTACTTTTCTAACAAGTGGGTCGGTTCCGTAAGTCGTATATGAAGACCTATGTTAAACGAAGCTGTGTTTTTTAATATTGTGTTAAATTGGTAGTGTAATGTTGTATGACTGAGCAGTTACTCAGTAGAATTGATGGACGATGTTGTTTATCTGTACCGTTTGCTTCGATCAGCGATTCTCTCCTCGGCATTTGTCAATTTGTTCACCTCTTTGAAATACTTTTTATGTTCAGTTGTCTTCGCTGCATGCCATCACAGAATCCGTTCCTGCCGTAATTATGATTAACATTGAGATGGTTGCCGCGCTGCAGCAGACAGCTTTTGTTGTGGCAAAGGTTACTTCTCGTTTCTTTAGGCTGTTCGAGCAGGGTCATCTCTGAAGCTAAACAAGAACGAGCGCATGGTGGTGATATTTTGCGTTCTCTGCAGTCTGGACTTCCGAGTGAGGTTGACAGAGCTATTAGTACTTGCTTGTTGCTGTCCAGTCGTCATCCAAGTATGTCTGATACGGTCGACGTGAACGCTTTGGTCAGTCTTATGCTAGCTCATATTGGAATTTTCGACGACGGTATGAGGAGCTAACGTTTTCGTGCAATTTTGCAGTCGTCTGTTTAGGACCCAATTCCTACCGATCTCTGTATCAAGAAGCATGGCTGGGATACACGGGTAGGCGATTCGTAAACCTCTGGTACGAGGTCATCGAGGACGTGGACTTACGTCGGTTGCTTGGACCTCCGGAGAGTGCGCACGTCGACATTATGTGCAAGAACTTTTCCAGCAGACTCACTTTCGAAAATGACGTGTATACTCGTATGGAACAGGCAAGTGCAATCTGCACACCTCTTGAAAGCGCACGTTTCATGACAAATTTGCAATTTAGGTGGCTACGATATTGCTCAATTTATCCTTCGATCCACTTTGCAAGCCTTTACTTGTGTCCAACCATGTGTTGCTTAAGTGGGTTTTCCTCTGCACTTGTTCGTTGCCACCCTATTGCGTTATCCTTAGATACGTTTTGCTTGCTGTTAATTCCTCGGCACCTCAGCTGGCAGTGTTGGCATTTGATTTGCTGAGTAACATAGCTGATCATCTCGTCTTTGAATCCAAAGAAAATTTGGTCAATCACATGCTGTTTCGGACTTTCGAAAGTTCCATTTATTCACCGGACAGGTTTTTTCTCACCCGAAGTGAGTTGGTTGCTGTTAGTGAAGGATCAGCATGGGACAAGTTTTTCTTGCAGCCTTGGAAGTGATTGGCAAAATGTCAATCAATAAAGCTAACGAGGATATGCTCTTAGAGTTTTTGGATTCCAGGGTCGTCGAGCGCTTGACGACTTTGTTGTGTATAAAAGATGTATTGACCTGCGTGACACTCCTCGAGTGCTTGCTGACGTTAACGAATATGGGTTACGTGATGTGTGGGCGCCTTGCAGAAAACAGGCACCTAATTAGTAGGAAATTAGCCGTCTGTTTTTCCGGTGCATGCATACTACGCTTTTGTTTTGTTTTTATTTCAGCACTGCTCGTTGCCCTTCTCACTGTGGAGGCAGCTTCGTTTGCACCGGAAGGGCTTACTGGCATGGCGGTTGTCGAGTATAACGTTCCTGCCGCAGCTGCTCGTGTTCGCTACCCAAACTCAGTAGCGTTTGGGCACAGTGCGACTGATCGCAGTCTAGAGCAGTTGAATAGAAGTTCAATGACTAGTGCCAACTGCGTACAACGTCCTCTGGGACAGGTGACCCCCACAACACGGTTTCCGCGCCCAATGTTCCCTGCCAGAGGACTGTCGCCTCGTCCTTCCAGCTCAGTAGTTTATAGACCGCCTGCAGTGTCAGGAGCCACTGTTAAGGCTGCAACATGCGTTGGTGGTCGTCCTACTTTACCTCGTGCAGAATTGTTCCGTGGACCGGCAGTGAGCACTTTTCAGGATCATCGCAATGAAGCTGCCGCAATTGCCTGGTAAGCCTTTCATTATAATCATAATCGCGTTAAACACCTGTGCTCTTACTTAAAGGATCAAAGAGCACTGCGCTGCTGATGGGAACAGTATTGTCAGCCGCGGCAAACTGTACGCATCTTATGTCAGGTGCATGGCGTCGCAGAATGTGGTCGCCTTGTCGGCGAACATCTTTTCGAATCTAATCAGGTATTTGTTTTTCCGTTTTTGCGCATGAATAAAGTCCACGATTAGTATGGCTTGTTAAAGATATTTTTCTCTCTCAACAGAAGAGAATTTAAGAATGGTTCTTGCTTTTGAGTCATCCAAAAAAGTGCAGTAGAAAATTTGGTTGCGTGGCGCATTCTGAAGTTGCAAAATAGGTAGTAATGTATTTGCCTTATCGAATTTTCAAATTAGCATCCCTACTCTAAACTGTTGTGACTTTATTTCTTCTGTCGTCAACTTCCAACTTAAACGGAGGTGATACGCTTGACTGTAAGGCTTTTTTGCCGTTTTCCTTCTTTGGGAAAAGGCTTAAGCTTCATTGCGTTAGTATGCTGGGCTGATACGTCGATTTGGTCGAAGCGAGAAAGTATAGAAGCGGCGACCGCACTACTCCACGAAACGTCGGTCATTTGCAATGGTTGGATCGTCTTATCACTAGAGACGAGTGTTGAGTTTTCTGTGATCTTCCCAAGCTGGCTCTCTCTTCATTGTATTTTTTCTGGTTCTACATCGCTAGCTCAAGTCATAGCTGATGAACACGGAAGAAACTGAAGCTTTATGTTTAGTGGAGTGTATGCGGCACTAAGCATTGGAGGTGCTTTCAGAAGGCACGATTGTTGCGGCCAGCCAAGGTGTATCCCAAACAAGCTAAGGAGACATAAACGCGAACTCGGTTGGGATGCCTATTGGACAAGCCAAATTTTCTTCAGTATGAGAGCCCGCGACCACGTGTGGCTAAAGCTACGTCCAGGTTTCTGAGAGGGTGTCTCAGGGTGGTAATTGCTATCATTCATACTCCCCACATCGTGTTCAGATCATCGCCTCTTTCGGTCTTTTAAGAATCATCCTTGCTGAGAATAAACTAAAAAACCAGGGTGGCGTGGAAAGGACATTATTAGTTTTTTCAGTCCAAGCTTGCTTCCTATAGTGTTATTAACATGGACCTGCCCAGTAGATGACAGAAGGATTTAGACAATAATACGCGATCGACTGATATTTACTCCTAGAAAGGTTGTGTAATTTTAAAATACAGTTCCAAATGTGACAAGACAATTCAACCCAATACATGTTTGCATTAATGCTGCATATCAGGGAAGGGAGGGAGAGAGAGAGTTATAACTTATTGTCTTGTCCTATGCCAAAATAATTTTTTCATAAGCATTCAATCTAAAAGCACTCTTACGTACTCCGAAAGAATAAAACGTTTGCTATTGCGTACTGCTTAGCTGTGCTTCCTATCTCGAATCATGTTACTATTGATTATTTGGGATGCAGTGGGAAAACAGGTACCCATATATCCATGACTAGTTCCGGAATCTAAGTTCACCTAGTCGAAGCTTTTATAACCAGATTCTATGTTCTTTACAAGTGCAGGTACTCTGTTTGCTGAATCAAGCTTATAACAAGTCATACCAATAATACTTTTCAGTTCTAGTACTTCTCCGCTAGTACTTCAGCGGACGGTACTTTCATCGTGCATTACGACAAAAGTTCCGTTAAACAGAAATGGTTTGTTTAGAGAAATGCTAGCTTCTGGATCGTCATCACCGCACGGGCGGGAAGCTCTGAGTTTTTCTAAGTTATGTGTTTTCTGCTTAGTGGAAATTCTGTCTTCTTATATGATGAAATTGTATGGCCCGTTCCTAATCAACCTGTTTATAAATGAACCGTAGTGTAACAAGTACTGTTTGGGTGCTTTAGTATGAATGATTGATTAGATTTTGCCCGAGTTGTTATACTTCGAAAGCAGCT
Organism: Trichuris suis; assembly: GCA_000797535.1. Taxonomy (NCBI): domain Eukaryota; kingdom Metazoa; phylum Nematoda; class Enoplea; order Trichinellida; family Trichuridae; genus Trichuris; species Trichuris suis. The sequence goes on from KN538379.1 coordinate 1,401,931, forward strand.
TCGCTGTTTTAGGCAAGTTTTTCCATCGTGTGTGTTCCGTCAGCTTAAGGGAACGTCAGGAAAAGATTGTAGCTTGATGCAAGTGGAAGGATTGCGCTTTCTGGATGAGGTTAAAGCACAGCATCCACTGACGCTACAGATGCTAGGCAACCGGGATCGAGTCGCAGTATTTGACAAAAGTGTTAACATGTTGCCAAACATTTCCCGACTAGAGAACTCAGTCTCCGCCTCAGAATCGCTCAGCCTTCCTAATACTCCAGAGTCTTTTGGTTCAGCTTCATCGCTTGGTGAAATGCCTGTATTCTCGACCGCTGGAAGCCAGCAACCAGCATTGGCGGCAAAACAGTCACCCTGCTGCTCTCCTACCTCTCCAGTGAACGTCGTCGTCAACGCTCAGGTTCCCAATGGATCTTCACCTGCCTGTCAGTTCGAAGTCTGCCATCCCGCTGAAGAAGCCACGGCTCTGGTCGATATTAGTGAAATACATGAAGCAAGAATTGTGCGTATTGAAAACAAAGTTCCCAGGTGTCGTAGCAATGCCTCAGTGTTAGAGCAGAGCAAAGTTTCTGTTGCCAATGGCGAAACGTGTGCCCAGGTGAACGCCAAGATTACCAGTAATTGTGCTGACCATGAGCGGTATGTGACCAACAAATCGGAGCTTTCTGAAATGCTCGCGAACCGTTCGAATTTGGCGGAACAACGGGAAGAAGTTTTTGCTATTAATGGACTTGATCAGCTGCCAACAAAGATGTTTGGTTCCAAAACGCCGCTTCGCGATGGTGACTGTAACCCTCAGCAGCAGCGCGACTGTTGTGCTGTAACTTCGTCCAATGCAGAAAGCGGTAAACAGAGCGTCCCGCAGTGCCAAAAAAGTATTCAGCAGTTACTCAGTTCGAATGGTACAGCTGGCGTTATCGTCCCTGCTTCCGTGAGAAAGCGCTCTCCTAGGAAAAGAAAAGCGGTCGAAACAAATGATGAATACAGATCACCGGTGCTTAGCTGTCATTTGCAGAGCAAACAGACAGTTTCAGGGATGGAGCAACCACCGTATCAACAAAACCTTACTGAGCCTATGCCAGGGCCGTCATCTCCATCGATGCAGCACAACATTATGGGTAATAAAACTGCTATGTCTGACTCAGGCCTATGTCCCGCATATGGGAATAACGTGGCGACGGCTTCAGGTGGCATTATTCGAGGTCCTGTTTCATCTCGCCTACCTGTGCCCTGTAAGTTAAGCTATATGTGCGAATGGAATAGATGTGGCAGGTATGTGTTTCTTTATTACTTGCATGTTAGAATACTTGAATTTACAATTTTTTGCTTTTTGCAGATTGTTTACTTCGGCCCAGGCAGTTTGCAACCACGTGTACAAGGAGCACATAGGTGAAGTCAGCCAGCAATGCAAATGGCCGAACTGTGATAATACCGTTCGATTGAAATGGTCCCTTGTTGCTCATGTGCAAGTATGTTTTCGTAATCCAACTAACCGTATTGCAGGAAGTTGAAAGTACTTCTATTTAGGATGTGCACTGCACTGAACTTGCATTGCGAACGGCGGCTACACGTCGCTTTGAAATTGCAACGACCGGTCAAAGCAGTATTCCCGAACCACGCCCTCCTCCGCCGCATCCCGGTTATGCACCCGATGCCGCGATGGCGGCTATACGACGTCATTCCCTAGTCAACGCATCCAAAGATATAATGGTACATTATTAAATTGAAAACCGTCGCAGGTTGAATGCATTGTGAATTGATTTGCGCTGCTTTATTTCAGGAAGAAAACGAGGGACCAGTGACCAAAAGCATTCGTATTACTAGCGCTTTGATCTTGCGCAATCTGGCGCATTATTCGGTTGAGGCGCGCCGAAAGCTTCGTAGCAATTTTGGCCATTTGGCTAACTTGGCCTGTAGCAGGCTGGACTGCCGCAAAGTGTTGTCTCAGTGCTTGGGAGAGCTAGGGAGTTTTTCCGAAGAAAACTCCTTGCCATCTGTTGCCGATTGGGAAACTCGTTTTGCAGCATCGGCAACACCGTTGTGGCAGCAGTGATGAGGGGATTTGGGAAGACAAATGACCTGTCCCCTCAACTACGGCGTATTGTTTCTTGTTTTCCTGTTTTAACGCTGAATCAGCATCAGGAACGCAGTACGAGTTTGCATGAGCTATCATTTACGAGATGCTCTTGTGTTTTTTCATTTATATTTTTGTATAGGATATGCACCGTGTTCGAAGAGCTATTAAAATGCTGACTCCTAACGTCTGTCTGCACTCATGAATTTTTCTTCAACGCTTCTTCTAGAAAACTGTTAGCGTTATCATTGATTGGTAGAGCGTGACTGCTTACAGTTTGTGCTAAAAATAGCTCATTATCTTTTGTCAAGTTTAGCGTGAGCAAGTGTTCGATAAATTTGCGCTTCTAATTTGGATGCCTGTATAAAGCGCTCTATTAAAGAGATTCAGAAGAGTAAAATGATACAGAATGAATATTGCGATCGTAGTTAACAGCTTTTCCTGTCGTTTCGTCGGTGCGAAGTAAAAGTAAAAAGGCTTTTGATCGTACACGAATGAATAAACGGAGCTTTCGGGAC
>KN538379.1:1425901-1485916 GCA_000797535.1 Trichuris suis
AGAGGAATACGTGAAAACAAAAAAACCTTATCTCACCCGCCCACGTCAGTCAATCCACATGACACTGGTGCCAGATAGCATTCGTACATCTGCCAAAAAATGCTAACGTTAGCGGATGCAATCCGTACATTTATTCAAAACAGATGCACAGACACTGTTAAGAAGCATAAAACTTTAGCATGACGCAGTGGGCACGATACTGTAAGATTACGTTTTCCCATTTTCATTTATTATTTTCTCTCTATCTCCCTTTCCTTTCTGGTAAAAAACTGTTTATTTACTTACTTTCTTTCCCCTTGTACTCACTTTGATGAAGTTCATATTTTCATGTATTCCTTTTCTCCTCTCTCTCTCTCTCTCTCCCGCGCTCCCTGTTTTCTTTTTTCTTCTAATATAACTAACTGTCCATGTACTTATGAATTGCCTTTCTGTCTGTTCCCTTCCCTTATTCGTCTTCATTACCTTTCTTTCTTCTGGCCCCATCAGTTCCGTTTTGGTTCCCCTTCTCCTTTCATCAATCATTTACATTTCTACCTTTTATCGGTTACTTTCTTCTTTAAACTTAGTTAAACATTCATCTCACGTCACGGTCAGTCCATATAGCATTCGTGAGACGACCGGCGGCGCCTGAACAGCGTTCTACGTCCGTCAAAAGTGCCATCCACTGGGCTGTAATCCGTGAATTTCTTCAAAACAAGGGTACAGACACCGTTACAAAGTACTAACTTTGAAAACCAGTCCATTTACGCTTGTTATCAGCACATGCTTTTGCTTTCAAGTACATTACTTCAAAGCAACCCGGCATATGTAGACGGTTACATTGACCGCGTATGTCGGTTTTTCGAAACCCTAAATTCGACCGATCCTCTTGCGCATTTGCCGTCCTGCTACTCAACAATCTGTAGACCACTTCGCAGCTACGATCGTGCTCTTTCACCTGCAGTTTACCAGTTTCAAAAACATTCTTTCCTCGGTTACTTACAGGCTTTTGAATTAGAGACGTGTGTAAGCACGGTTTTCGGGTTCATTATGTTTTACGAGTTCAAATTGAACCACAATGCCTCAGAAACTGCAAAGATCCAAGCTGCATTGGGCCCATGGACAATTAGTCAATGAACAGTGGAACGGTGGTTGAGGAAATCTTTCTATGGGATAACTGATCTCAAAGGCGAGCTTCATATTGGTCGGAGGCCAATTTTGAACACAGATGGACTGCGGGCTGGGCTCCAAAACGCAGTCCGCGACTTTATTGACACTTGTCACCCTTGCTTTTTCCAAAGAGGAGTAAACCCGCTTCTAGTTCGTTTGCAATACTGCGTGGTTACGCATAGCGAAAGTGTTGACTATTAAAGGTTTCTTCTGACAAGCGTTATGGCGCTTTAAACTTTCCTGTGTAAAGGACAGAACCTTTCCAACTATTCAATATTATACCCAGTGAAGACCGGGCCCCTTCTAACGACTGTATAATCTTCATAGTTTCTTTCAAAGAAAATGAAGCGCAGCTGAATGAACAACAGGTACTGCTCGTTCTTGAACACTTTAAATGCAAAACGCACAGAAGTGCGTGCATGCATTTTGCATTTGACTAACGGTTAGACTAATCAAGATATGCAAAATTTCGGTCCTACGAATGCGTTACAGTTGTATAGTTCGAATTTCGTAAAATACAATGTACGTGATCTTGTTGAACCCAGTGTTTGTTGTAACTGAATGTGGGTCAAACGAAGCTTCTTTTAGTGGGAACCTTGGCCTCCACTTAGGGTTTACTCAAGGAATTAACCCGTTTGTCAAAAGAAAGCAAAAGTTTTGTTACCGCAGGTTTCAGGACCAGCCTTCTCTCATCGTTAGGAATCAAACGATGTGTAGTATGAATGTGGTGGCAACAAGAAAAGGCGGGAAACGTAGTAGACGCTAAAAAAATTGATTTGCTAATTTACCAATTCGCCAATAATACTTTCTTTTCTGTCGTTACAAACCTAATAAACTACTGAACAAACGGTTTCACAAAGAGGAACCGTACGATTCCACCTTCACTTTTAATTCATTCTAATTGCCCGCCGTCCTTGAGTTATTTGTATATTTCCCATTGTCAGGGCTTCGCAGACACACAACCCTGTTGAAAAATGTTCTTTTCAAAATCTGCTTGCCTGTTCAACGATTATCAACCTATCAAAAGAACATGAGCGTTTTGAAGTGCAGACTGCAAAACACTGTTCATCTATGGGACTTGATCATCGGCGAGTAGAGACGAAGACAATCAAGCAGTTCACCCAATTTCGTTTCACAATGCCATTTAGTGGTAAAAGTTGTTGTACTCTAAAGTCATAACAGTAACCAACTCTAGAACAGCTATTCTCAACATGTGGCCTTCCAAGAGGGCCAAAGCCTGGAGATTTTTGAGATTGGGGTACCAAAGGGTGTATGTATTTTTTATTATCAGTAACAACACACTGAACGAAAGTGTTCTCCGTTTCACTCCGCGCTTCGTTACAGTAACAAGCAATTAAGTATAAGCAGGCTTTCGCAATCACTTTTCGAATCATTTTCGTAAAGCTGGCTTAACGCCGAACGTCGCAGCTGAAGCGTTCGACAAAGCGTGAATATATTTCTTGGACGATATTATTTCCCATGTGCACGCATCTATATTCAGAATGCATAACAGCAGTACACCCAATTCGAAAAATTCTTTCGCACTGCCTATCAAGCCGTTACTTATTATTAATAACAGACTGAAGGAAAGTGTCCTTCATTCACTCTGTACTTTGTTACCGCAACAAGCAATTAACGAAGCAAGTTTTCGCAACCGCTTTCGGAATCGTTTTCATAAAGGTTTAAAGCTGTACTTCGCAGTCGAAGCTTTCGACAAAATATATCTGTTGAACAAACTAGACTCACTAAGTTACTGTACGCAAGGTCGGGAGAAGATAGGGAAAAATCTGCCAAGAAACTAACCTCGAAACACACGAGAAAGTCATGTAGTAGGCTGTCATCTTTGCTTTCCAACGCGCGGCGCAGATTATTCTTCTCTCTTTCTGACTGCAGGGCATTTTCATTGTTCTCGCACTTGTCGAGAACGGCAAATCCGAGGTTACGCAAATCTTCCAGGCTATTCTGGTCTGTCAGACAAAGCCGGCATAGAGTCCGGCACAACTGCGCAGCACCTTCAGCCACCATTGGGATTAAAACTCAATCGACGACAAACAAACCACAGATTTTGCACTGAACTAAGAAAATCAGAAATTAACACTCCGCAAAAACAAATAGAGGAAAAACACGGAACCCATTTATAAAAGCATCAAAGAGCAATGTGACGTAAAGAGAGGGTTTTATTACATAGCATTCCTGGAATACCAATGCACAGCGTGTTGTAGAAATTCAGTTACTGGAATACAATTTCACTGTTCTTTGTGACAAGTGAACTATTTGTACATACTGGAAGAAAATAAAAACAGGTACTCTTCCAACGACATTCCGTACAATAGCATTTTAGCCGTAGGTGCGGGTCGCAGTTACATCCCCTTAACACACACCGAAAGACGAAATCATTCTAACAATTAACAGCATTGCTACGCATTGATACTTCCTAACGTAACGTAACTAATTTACAGGCATAAGTGAGTTCCCCAGAAGTCCTGACATCACTCAGTTAACTACTGAAAATAATGTCGACTTCTTCTCACTCTGTCAAGTAATATCTTTTTCGCGCCATTTTCCAACAAAAAATCACAGACTGCAGAGGAACCATTGCAGCACTGAAAACAAATCATACCGACTTTTATTGAAAACGTACAAAACACATCGCTTACGAAGAGCACAGAACCGAATGTGCTAAATATTACCTACAAAACAGCGCATGCTTTTTAGAGTAAACAAGGCATTGGTCAACAGTTTACACCTGCGAGCGCTTAAGCAAAAAGTCGTCAAATGGTATTCCAGGTGCTGCAAACGAGATAACGGATATTACTGCGCATACATTAGAAACAATCAAATGCAGTTCACCTTCCCGCAACGACTTTCACGACAACGACTGCAACTAACCCACTTCTTTGGCCGTCAATAATTGTTTTAGTTCCAAGCTCATGCAACTTGATTCATCATCAACTGACCAAGTGAATTACTGTAGCAAAAGTTGCAGAATGATGCGTAAGATCAAGGTGGATCAAGCTCGATAAACAAGTCGTTTTCCATTTCTCCACTTGAGCCCCAGTTTAGTGAATTCGTGAAATGTTATTAATGTCAAACTGACCCATTTATTCTGAACGAGCATTAAGTCCATACTAATGAAGGCATGGGCCAGTTAGTCAACATGGCGAGTTACTCTTGCTGTTGACTTCTCCGCTTCTGTTTATCTTCTGAAATGGGCTCTCTCGGCAGCAGGCTAGCTTCATATCGCAATGCTGTTGTGGTTGCTTTTCTGCTGTCCAGAGTGCGAGCTGCTTACAATCACGTCGTTTCAGAATTCCAAAGGTTAGATTGCTTCACGACGAAGAGCTTCGTTATCATCGCTTTGCCCTCACCTCGACGAAACACTATTCTTCGTCTGATGTGAACATTTTCTTACAACGAATGTTGCTGCTAAGTTTCTCAACCTTTTTTCACGCTAGCGCCGTTTTGCCGCGGGCGTTCCAATGTCTGTTCTTAGTTCCAGTTAGAGAGTCCAAAGCGCTGATTAGACCACAAGCACCTTTTATTTCAAGCTCCCATTGGCCTTTTGGCGCTGACCAACGCTGAACAGCCATAGCGAAAAGCCAACGGTCCAACGCAACCGTCAGCCTTCTAGGGATCCCCGGAGCTGTAGCGTCCCTTGAGGATCACTGTTTTATGGTAACGCAGTATTCGGAAATAAGCGTAATTCTTGTGAATCGTTGTCGAACAGAAGAACAGGATTAAGCAAGGAAATTTAAACTGAATCTTGAATCACTGGTGGTTGATATTCACGGGTTTTATGCTGATAGACTTACGCATGGCTATAGCTTTTGTAGTGATTCGCATCCCGCCTTACCTGCGTATCCTAAAACGGATTGTAGCGTTGCCCTTTTAGTTAACTGGAAAACGAAGTGGTGTGCGTTAGTTTGCGCTCTGAACGTGCTGTCTCACGTTACTACTGAAGAGCCTAAAAGTCTCCAACGATTTTACGCTCCTGGTTTTATTGCTTGTCAGTTATTTCAGGAGTCCGAATAATGTTCAAAAGTCATTGCACTCACACAGGACATTAATTGGTCCTTTAACAAATATTGGAAAGCGATACTAATCTAGTACTCATTCTATGGTCTATGTGGGGACGATTCATGGCAAACAGAATTTTCCGTGGCGACTCAATATTGCGTAAATGTTAAAACACATTTAGGTGATTGCAAATTAAACTGAAGAGAGGCTGGAAAGAACGGCATAGCCTCGTCACTGGTCTGTGATGATGGTGGTGCCACGGAGAACATGCCGCTGTATAGGTGGCACCAGGGTACGGCCGCTGCGGTCATCGACGTGCATTAGAAAGCACCCGCCGTTTCGTGGCACAAGCAACCGAGCCCATACTGTCAGAGTGACATCCTGCCGCAGTTGTACTTCCGCTTGCCAGAGACGCTCTCGTCCACCTTTACAGTGCAGCCATGTCCTCTAATGAACTCACTCCCCACCAGCGTGAGAGCTGTGATCTTTCACATGCGGTGCTTCCATCGGCAGAGCGTAGACTTATGTTACTGAGATGTTGAAAGGCTTGCCTTGGGTTCTAACAGCTAGCGTCCTGTCACTTTTGGGAGAGTACCCTAATATTGTTCTTCTCACCCTTTTGCCGGCTATGACGGTTACTCCATTTCTTCTAACGCTTTCGTACCTACAATAACATATGTAATGATCGTTTGAATGAATTCGCCTGTTCCTATCCAGTGAAGTTCGCTGACACCCAAGATGTCCATGTTCAGTCTTTTCATTTCCCGTTTGACCATCTCTAACTTACTTTGGTCCATAGACCCTGCATTCCAAGTTCCTATGCAACATTGACAACTCTTTCACCACCATACGCGTCAGAGGCTGTTTCCTTTGGGCTTTGGCCCAGCCACACCACTACTACTGGAGTTACTTGTGGTTGTCCTCTGCTCTTCCCCAGTAGCTGGTTGGACACCGCCTGACCTGAGAGCCATCTTCTGGCGCCATACCTGTTATCTTTTGAAGACTGTCTATGGGGTCTTTTTGGCAAAGACACTGGAGCAGATTGGACCACATTTTGTCAGGACCTTATGCACGGCACAGGTCATTGCTTCATTGCGTTTCGGAAGCCCCTCCTTTGCAAGGCTGTAAATAGTGGGGGTTACTAATATTAATACACACATGCAAGTCAGCTTTTCATCAACTGTGGTAAAAGTAAGAACGAATGCATGAAAACATATGTAATACTTTAACGTGCCTGTTCTATGCATCCAGAAGCGTAAAGTAGTAATAATGATCATTGAAGACAAAACTCTTCTTAACGGGTCCGTAGGTTTTCATGGTAAAACGCTGATTATACGGTCACCATTCAATTCGAATGAACCGAAGCTTTTGGGTTGTCGTCGTCACCCGTCCTCTCTTTATTTTACGGCTGAGGACGGGTGACGACGACGACCCAAAGCTTCGGTTCATTAGAATTGAATGATGAACCGTATAATAAAACGTTTTACCATGAAAATAATAATTAACATAATGGTGGTACGGATAAGCTACCCGTTCAACATTTATTTGGCGAAGCTTTCGGGAAACGCCGGTTCCCGAAAGCTTCGCCAAATAAATGTTGAACGGGTAGCTTATCCGTACCACCGTTATGTTAATTCACACACCCGTTAGAAGGAGTTTTATTTTCAATGAAAATAATAATTGTTATTACAGTCTTAAGGCGGTCAAGTTGCCTTGATATTCTCGAAGGTGCAAAAGTTAATCCACTCAGTTAACTTTTCTTTCTGCCTATTTAAGCAGACATGATTTCCCATTAATCTAACTGGTATGCGTTGCGATTAATGCTTGCGTGCACTTCAGGAATAAGATTTTGAAAGCTTCGTGTTCTGCAGCGTTCAACTCAACATGCTTTCTTCTCGCTCGATGAATAGCCGTTTAAGAAAAGCACGCACTGCATCTATGGCTTCGGGGCACCTGCTGCGCTCACTGGTAAGCTGTCCACTTCAAAACGAATAACAGTAATGTGCGCCATTCACTGTGCCTACTGAAATTAGGGCATAAAAGATGCTGGACATACTATGTAAACTACCAAGGTCTACAACTTCATTATATTTGCGCTTTCACATATTCATAGTATTACATAGCGTTGTTAAACGGGATTGCTTGCTCATTAACATCAAAAATGTTTTACGTTTTGTCATCGAAGCTGTCAAAACTAGAAAGTTCTGAATGTTTCAGTGGAAAAAATAAAACTTTTTCTCATCTTAACGGGCAACTAATCCCGTTTAACAAAGCTATGCAATCAGTTGGACCTTCCACAAAAATGCCAGCTTTAACCAACAATATTTATAAGGATGCAGTGTTTTCTCGCTTTTTCTTGAATTACGTATAAAAGGGGGCCAGCCACACTGCACCCTTTGATGCGCACATCGGGACATGCGCTACATGCTTGTTCTCCCAGCTTTTGGTGTGCTCGAAAGTAATTGATAACTTGGTATTTCAAGTGTTTAAGATATTAATTTAACTTCTCCAATTGCTATTACGCTCATACCTTGTCCTCACAGGTCTTAATTTGCAATAAATCGGTGAAGGTGGGAAGATCTTGAATAAGTAGGTAAGTTGGATTCCTTTACACTGTATCATGTAGCCTTCTTCACACATGATGACAATGATTAATTCCATACAACGTCAAAACACTTATTAGGTACAAACGGACGCTTGAACCTTTCTGATATGAGGGAAATGAAGCAAAAGAACAATAGAAAAATTGAATTGTTTTGATTCAGCATACTCCAGTAAGCCAGCCAGCTGCTCGCAGAGTTGCAGGTACACGGGGATAAACAGTCTGGAAAACTGCTAACATTCAAAAACGTGAGTTCGATTCTTTCTTTATCACGAAAATGAGCTGCCTACTTTTCGAAAAAGATTGCACGTATAGACTGGAACAGTTAGTTACAACTACGCTGCCAAAGCAAGTAAGGGAATAAACGGCTTGCAATCATTAAGGCCATCATCACAGTGGTTCGTTTCTATGCAGTGGGCAAAAATCTAGGACGAGATCATAGAGCTCCTTCACAATGCCGTGAGAATTTTGTGAACTGAAAACTCCGAAAATGCGAATTTAGAATGCCTTCAAGTCTAAGCATTCAATGAATTTTCAAAGCGACGGCGAAGTCGTCAGACCAGTATCCAGTTCAATCAAGGTTATGCTATAGCTTGTACCTTCATCAACAGGGTTAATTTGAATCAGGAACGAATCTTCATTGCAGTAGTGCCGGATCATGTCGTTATCCATTTGGACAGTCACGCTAAAATTAGTATTGTATACACATTTTCAGTTAACTGGATCTATGGTTAAAAATTATGTACAATTGCTACACACTAAACGAATTATTGACGTTCAAGTGTTCTGTGATAGCTTGCCAAGAGTTTCGTAGGCCATCAGTCATGTTTCTTTTTACGCTTACCCGGAAGTAAGTCCGCGACCACAGTTACATTTTTCTATGGCGTGAAAAATCTTCTGTTTGAACGAATAAAGTACAGACTAGTTTGTATGAATCAATACCGCATAAAATACGCCAGTTTAATTAATACCCAACGCTTCTCAATTCACAGGCTGCAAGAGCCAATGGATCGACGCTTAATTACAAATACTATTAGGTTGGTCCAATCAAAATGTCACTGAAGCGTACCATGCTGATTCGCATTGCAATATTTCAGTTTCTGCACACCGTTGCCCTTCTGTGCTACTGAATCTTTGAAGCACACGCTTTCTTCCTTTCCCTTGTTTAGTTTCAGTCCCGCAGCTTACGGGGTTGCGCTTTGAGAGCACAAATAAAATCATCAACTTCGGATACTTTTGTTTAACGAGTTCCAAAGACGGGTCAGGGGGCGAAGCCATACGAAATGTCGTTAAATGTTGTGGTGAGGTTGTGCCTTCCAGATCTGCTTTCCGTTGGTGTAGAAAGTTTTACAAGGACAGCAAGGACGTCGAGGAGAAGCTGGCTGGAAAACGGGGAACGTCGATAGAAAACTTGGTTTTGAAAGAGCCGGTTGAAGCAGAGCCGGCAGGCAACAAAAGGAAATTATCATTGCGACTCGGAGTATTTAACGAAATGGTCAGAAGACACCTCCGGAAAATAGGGAAGGTTTAAAAAGTTAATGAAGTATGTTCCTCGCGAATTGTTTGATGAGTTAGCGAGGCTAAATGCCTGTAAGAAATTGATTGATCATCACCAAAAGGAATCATTTCATAGCTAGATTTTTACTTCTCATAAAAGATGCTGTCTTTAGGATAACACGGTGGGCTGGTCTTGTGGCTAATTAAATGCAGTCTGAGAGAGAGCTTCCTCAAACCAGGCGTTCACCCTGAAAGAACTAATCCGCTCTGCTCTGCATTTGTACTGTTTCATCGAAGTGATACACTACATCTTCCTTGAACGAAGACAAGCCATTACATCAGGCATGCGCTGTCTTGACACGTCTGAGTAAACCCAAGAAATTACCAAAAATGCAGCCAAAAATCAGAAAAACCTTGTTGACTGACCTTTTTCTCCTTGTTGTCACTTGCCGTTACATCCACCGTGTTTTGTTCCATGTTCCTGACTTTCAGTTCCCCCTCCCCTGAAGCTTTATTGTTACTTTACTGTTACAGTTTAATAGTTCTTTCTTTTGTTTCATTATTTTTCTTGTTTTCCACCGTTATGTTTTTGTGCTTTTGGTTATCGCCTTTTTAACCACTCTTTACTAAGACCCCCCATGAATGTGGAAGGGATAAATTTCAGGAACATGGAATGAGCTTCCAACGTTGACAGTACAAAAAAGGAGAAAAACGAGACGTCACCATCAACAAAAGAAGCAAGACTTCAAGACGCCCAGACTCTACGAGAAGCCAATGAAGGAGGCCTAAGAAGCTCACCTTTGATTTTTGTAAATATCACTGGCCCTTACCCCCGGCTATTCAACTAACCCGACCCGACCCAAATATTCCCACATTACTAACCACCGTACACAGGTCCTGTAGTTGTAATCGTTGAAAACGGAGCGCGTCTAGCTCCAAAGTTTTGGGAAAGTATTAAATAAACGGTTTGTATTTTTTCCGTAATAAATAGCAATATGAAAAATGCAGCCAAAATTAGTCAACCGACACCAGCCAGTACATTGCATGAAAATGCACGGCCACATATTTTTCATCAAAGGCGTGTCAAAAACTGGAGGATTTAGGCAACGATATCCTCACTCATCCACCGTATTCTGCAGACCAGCCGTCTCAGCCTTCGAAGCTTTCGTGGGGGGCAGAAAGCTCAATGATCTCCCGAAAATGACTTCTGAGAGTTTAGCAACTTTCGCGCATGCGATTTTTATTGGAACAGATCTATTGGCTCCTCCAGGTTGAGGACAACGCATTCTTTCCATCGGATCCTACTTTGCCAAATAAAGCTAGCGAATACGTGAGACAAACGCGAAGATGAAAAACTGTATCACTAGTGACACTTTGACTGGACCAACCTGGTAGTGCTCATACGCTCTTAACTGCAGCCTACGAACTTGTTCCTTCGTGAGCATCAAAGCACGCTACTGTAGGGAAGCTTCTTTCCACAGTACAAATATGCAAGCAGAAATCAGTTCAGAATAAGTAATGTGCCTCAATGTGCAGAATGATCAACTGCTTTTGCATCAGGGAGAACAAACTGCTGCGCAATAGACATCCTGGCTCAATTCTTACTTTTACGTTTCCAGCAGCCTACACCAGCTCAGAACTGAGAACAAAACATCCACCTGAATCTCGAACCAATTCGCGCATATGAAATTCTTATCTGTACTAACTTCCCATAGCACTTACCCGCTGATGATTTTCTTTAAGAACAAAGGCGTTTCCTATTATTAACATCAGATAGAATCAAGTCGTTTCAAGGATATGAAAATATATTGCCTTTTCCAAGTAAAAGCATTTGTGTTTCATTTTTGCTATCCAAGAACATAAGTAGAAGAGTTTAAAGTTGACAAGCCAGCCTTTACTTAGATGTAAGCCAACCTTGTTCTACCTTTTTTAAGACTCCGTTTCCTTTGTTTCAACAGGTTGAAATGCTGTGGTATACTAACTTTTACAAGTGTTGCTCGGAGCGCTTTAAATTCAATTGCAAGGTTAAGTTCTATAATAAAATTGGGCAATAAGGTGATATACCAAAACGGTTTGAAACACCTTTCAGCTCTGCAAAAGGCCCTGAATCAGTTCAAAACAGTAGCCATCAAGTGGGTCTCAGCATAGACTCAGCTCAGAGAACATAAGGCGTCGAACGTTAAATAAAAATTACCATATTCCTACACATTCATTATATTAGCACTTTACATATAATACTAGTAAATATGCATCGAGTTCTTACCCTTTCTTGCACTGCTTGTAGAGACCCGTGATTCGACTAAAATCAATGCTGTACTTTTCCTGTATTGCCTTAAGCAAACCATCCACAGAAGGTGGGATTACATGCATAGGCGTAAATACACTTTCTTCAGGCTTTCTCACGTAGAGCATCACTAAACAAAGACAAAAGCCGCAATATTACAGGGAAAGCCTAATTTTATAAATCAGTACCGCGGTCTGAGGGAAAAATTTTTCCTCGTTTCAGTGGCGGTGTGCCACCACCATTTTCACTGTTTTCGTCCTTTCCAAGGACTTGCCTAAAAGAGCGTGAAGTGTGCATTCAATCAGATATAACAAGAGAATTCTATACATGCCAGAACCTTCGATCGCGTAAAAACTTTCCACCGGTGGAAACTGAAACGACCGTAAGTTTCTACACGAGGACAGATGATTGGGGTTTACCCTTTCGTAATCTTCTGGAGGAACAAATAGCACAGCCGGTTTTGTCAGATTGCTCATATGATAAAATTCAGATCGTTCGCTCAGCTCGTGATACTCTCCATCGCTTTTCTTGCGCCCTGGAATAGCAAAGTGTAGCACGCTAAAAGATGCATTTGGATATGCGCAAGTGCGGTTGAACTACCTTGCAAACGTCTTTTCTCATCCCTTCGCTGCTCGTGCAGCATCTTGCGATTTGCGCCCTGCAAAATGTGAGATGTGAATTTGTTAGAGTCCGTCGAAAGTTTCTTTGAAAAATTATTAGCGGAAATGACGACGTTCTCAGGCGAAAACGCCGCACAGTCAAGCAAACACAATTCTTTTTAACTGGCGGGTATGTTTCACTGTATATACGAAAGCGACGCATTAGGGAGTTGTGAAATTTTTCATTCAACGTAACATTCAGCAATTGTCTTTTCTCGTCCTCAGCGACTATGCTAATGGCAAAGAACGAACGGACAGGATTCAGTACACGTATACTGTCAGTTTAAAGTAGGCTCTGCAAGTTCAGTCTGGCAAAAAAAAATTTGCCCCTTTAAATATGAGGATCTGAGCACATGGATTCCCTAAGTTTACTTGAAAGCCCTTGGACCAAACTCACTGCATGCTTTCATGTGTGTCATTCCAGTTCCTGTTCACTGACCTTTTCTTCTTGAGAGATCCAAAAATCCAAAAACTGTACAGATATACATAGGTTTTCAAGAAATATATGGAATGCCACCGTTATGGATAACGTTTTCTGACAGTCCTACTAACGCTATCTGGGGGCCGCCGTCTATCTCAGCAATGTTATGTGAACTGACTGTGACGTGGAGTGGGCATTTTAAGATGAAAAGTTTAAAGAAGAAAGTAACTGTTAAAAGGAACAAATATAAATTGACGACTGACGAAAGCAGGAGAAGAATGGAAATTGCATCTTAGGGGACACAGAAAGAGAAATGATGAAGACGGTTAAGGAGGACAGGCGGGAACCGGTTGATTAATATATAAATAAATAAACAGTCATACCAGAATAAAAAAGAAATTAACGAGGGGAGACAGAGAAGAAAAGGGGTAGATGAAAATAAGGAAACTTCGTCGAGGGCGGAACACAACGATGGTAATCCGTACATTTCTCTGAAACAAATGTAAATGCACCGTTGTGAAGTACGAAGTTTATCAGAATATATAGAGTTTATGGAGCACTTAAGCGTGACCAAGTGGACAAGATGCTTTAAGACAAAGTTTTCTTATTTTCATTTACTCTTTATTCTCCGTCTCTCTCTCTCTCACCCACACACGCACTGTTTTCCCTTCTCTTTTCATAAAAGGTGTTCATTTCTTTTTTTCCCTTTGCTGCGCCCTCGATGAAGTTTCTTTACCTTCATTTACTCCTTCTGTCTACCCAACCGCTCATGTGTTAATTTTTTCTACTTTTCTCTCTTTCGAGTCCCTTAAGCTGTAACTTCTTTCTCTTTCTGCTTTCATCGGTCATGGATTTATATTTGTGCATTTTAACAGTTACTTTCTCATTTATATTTTCCAACACGAAACCCCACCGAGAGCCACAGTCAGCTCACACTGCATTGCAGAGACAGACGGAGGCACCCAGATAGCCTTAGCGCGTGTGTCAAAAATGTTATCCACAACGGTGTAGCGTGCCTCTCATGAACGTCCGTAGAGCAGCCGTTACTAGTTCCTATCTGCTCATTCGCATGGTTATTGCGCGTAGCTCACTCGTACGTAATTAACGTACTGATCGAATATATAAGCGCGGAGCTGATAAGTAAAAGACATTCTCTTGTCGACTTGCGCTACAGCGGTGACAATTCGTACACTTCTTGAAAATGAACGTACATGCAGCGTCACGAAGTACGAAATTTATGAAGAAAATACATATCTGCACATACAGAGCTATCCTCAAGCTATGCGTCTTCAGCTGATGCGCAATCAGCAGAATGAGTGTTCTGAAGGAAGAAAATAAAAAATTAAAATACGACAGTTCGTCTTGCACACCTTCACGCTTCATTTACTTAACGCATTGCTATTGCAAACAGCTGTTTTTACCTTGTCGCAGAATACTTTGATTTGGCAATATCCACGGTGAAAGGGGACATTTTTGCTATGCATTTCATCGAACGTATCGATCTGCAGATGCAGAGGAAGTCCCTTTACTCCTTTCTGATTACTGAAATCTGTACTCAGGCACTGGACAGCAACGTTTATCTGAAGTACACGCCTTTAACATCCTTACTGTCAGCTGCAATGCAATCAAAAGTACTTACTTTAACCGGTTGTTCAGTTGGATTCCAGTAGAACTGAATAGCGTTATGAGCTATTTCTTCAATTCCGCCTATTATGCCAGAGCTGTTTTTACTATCTATAAATCGTGAAATCAGTCTAATGGATGCCACAGATTAGGGCTGACCGGCGTCCAGAATTCTTTGTTTCATGCTATGCTGCCTTGAGTGCCAAAACTGCCAGCATTTCACCTCTTCTTCGTAAGTCTTTTCCTCTCGAAAAACAATCATCATAACTGACTGAAAATTGCAAGGTAGAAGTAAAAATAGGATGAGTATGTCGTCTCACTTTTACTGTAATCGACTTAAGCGGTTTCACAGGATCAAGTATGTACTCCAAAGTTACCGTATAAAACTGCCCCTTATTTATATAAGTCATCTTGTCATCTTCCTTCCTGATGCTCGTTGATATAGGTGCTTCCAATGTATACTGAAATCCTACAGAGGTCATTCTAAAAGTGAAGAATTCAAATCCATTAGTTGGAAGTAGCAAATGACACTCACATTTTCGGAATATGAATTGGAGACTCTCTGTTAGTCACAATGCGATCACTGCTTTGCGACGTTCTTACAGACGTATACTCTTTGCTTACACGTGGTTGCAGTGTCTGTATCATAGCAGAATGTAAATCCGTATATCCAAAGCCCTAATGAGAATTTTTAAAAATTCTGTATGATTTTACTTCAACTTTTCCCTTACCCCATTATCTTGGACGTCCTGTTTTGGTGTTACCATAATATCGGGACCAATACCACTGTCTACTGGTGATGGCATTTCCACGTTCACCGCTTTATTGTACATGGAGGCACCTGCATGTGTTTGCCGGTTCAATCTATAATGACACAGCATTCACACATGGTAATCGTGTACCTAGACAGCAAAAAGTAGCAAATGGCTGAGACAGAACAGTGGAGAATCAGACATAAGTAAACTGAAGTATGCCAACCGTAGGTGAAAAACAACCTGAACGAGGTCATAAAAAGAACTGGAAAATGCTTTGAGAACTTTTAGGCGACTAGTGGCTGTCTTTTAACGGTCCGAAGCTGTGACCAAGGTTACGGACTTTTAGGAGACAACGAATTTAATATAAGCATGTTAAGCCATGGGGCCACTGGAATAGTATGAGGACTGTTCAGGTAATCACATTCCCGTTGGTAAAACTAGATGACTACTGAGATAACGATAGAGGAGTGCATGAGTAGAAGGCAGGCTGTATTAGGGGTTTACACAGATGGGAAATGGCACCCCAGTAAAAGTTTTGCACCGCCAACCTTCCTGAACTGGGAAAAATAGCGTTACAAAACAAAACTTTCAGTGGAACAGCCGTCTAAGACAGAAATAAGCTATGCTTTTGAAGATATCATTCAGGATGTGAAAGTGAAACACAAGTAGATAAGTTTTTCATTAGCCACAGGTAGTTCTCGTATAACGCATTCCCGTAGCGCGTTTTCGCTCATATGCGCTTTTGGCGGTTAGAAAGCATGGGCATAAGGCGAAGTCTACCTGTTTTCATCCGGCGAGAGCGAACGCTGGCCGCGTTTTGCTATGATACGCGTTCTTCAGTCCTGCACAAGCGAAACGGTAATTCTATTGTGACAAAAACGTTTATGACTCATCTGAAAGCTATAACCTGAGAATGGCCATTAATAACATCGTAGAAGCTTGGAAAGACGTGTCGAAACAGTGGTTGCATCGTGTTTGGCGGAAACTTATCCCAGATCTGATCTACGATTTTAAACAGTTTGCGCCTTATGGTCAAGTTTGCGAAATTACTGAAAGCTGCATTCAACTGGCAAATAGGTTAAGCTTTGAAAAAATGGAATATTAGCACGTTGAAGAAGTTTTGAATTGTCAATCACATGAGCTGACCACCGAGGAGCTGCAGGAACTTTCTGTTGAACGGTGGAGCAGAAGGAAGAGAAGAAGCTGATAATGATGATGAAGATCAGAAAAATCCTCTGCGATAGCTGACCACTTCTGAGCTATCAGATGCTCTAGGAACTATCGAGCAGTGGTTAAAGTGACTCGAAGACAATAACTGTAATGCAGAATGCAACAGGGTAGCCAGAAGAGGGGTTTGAGCTAGCTTGTGCCATACAAGTAACTGCAGTACGAAAGAACAGCACGTGCGAAACAAAAGAAGCTCGACTTCTATTTTAATGCGATGAAGAAACAATGTGGGGACGATGAAGTGCTGCCTTCTACGTCTTGTACTACAGAGCCTGCCGGTTGGAACCTAAAGGATGTAACTATTATTTAAAAATCAGATTATACATTTTTGTAGTTCACTGGTATGCTCACGTCTATACAAGGATCATTGCAAATGTAAGCTGAAATGAAATTCAATCAGGCGTGATTTAGTATATATGAGAAGCCAAAGGGAAGAATAAAACAGGTCTTTAGACCGCCGCTTTAAAGTGGCGTGTAATGCATCAAATTAATGTTACGTGAATGCGGAGAGCACACACAGGCAATTAGAGCACGGCGGAAAGCTGACATCGTCTAAGTTGCAAAAATGAACAAAAACTATTTTCGGTGCACTGATGACGAGTTTGCGATTCTAGAACTTTACAAAACTTAGTGTGTTCAATAAGAAAATATAAAGTATCCTCAGTTTATTCATACTTGTACCAGAATATCTGCTGCATTCAGCTTTCTTAACAAAGACAGGAACTACTCAGCCTCTGTTGGAATTATAACATTTTTGCATTTACGCATAAATTGAAACACCATTACAGAGGAAAGACTTATGAAAAAAGTGACCTCCAGCAACAGTTAGGACATACCGTTCCATTATATCCTCAGCGTTCTCTGCATACATATGAGGCAGCTGACGCATTCCTGTGTAGTAGTCATTCGAATTTCGCTGGTAATACTCCTGAGTCGGAGCTGCTAGCAAATTATAAGGAGATGAAAGGAGATGCTGCGTCGGTGGCAACGCTGTCAGAGTGCTGTAAGCAGGATTGGCACCGGTAAGAGGATCATAGACTCCAGCCGCCACTTGTCCATATATAGCCCCAGGGCGCTGATAGGGATCGTATGTTGGTATACGCATGTTTTTCATCTCCTGAAACGAGCTCTATTCAAGATACGAACAAGAAAGGGTGAGGTGAAAGTTTTGATAGGCTACATGTTATAGTTTGATCGTAGGGAGGTTTATATGAATAGAAAAGTAGGCCAGGCAGCTAAATCTGCTAAATATGAAAGCCTGCATAGGCTGTCGGGCTACCTGAAGTACATTCGCTCCCTGCATATCTTCTTTAGGACTCAGGTGATGATGCTGGGCGTTAGTTTGCAATGGTGCTACATGGCCAGCAGTCTTGATCACTTCCACGTGCTGAGGATGCATAACCACACTCTCATGGTTGGCTGAAGTGGCGCCAACAACAGCAGAGGTATTTTCTCCCTCTGAGTTGTGTGGGTATTCCATAGTCGGTTGACTGCCTGGCGAACTTGTCACAGCAATTTGCATTGAACACACCGCGTTGGCGGCAAGTTACTTAATGAAGGAACGAACTCAGTGCAGCCTATTTGTCCGAGCAAATGAGTTTTTCACACTGCGAATAGTCTAAAAAATAAGATATCATGAAGCTTCAGCAGTATTACCGTCAAAGGAGCACTTTATAATTTTATGTACTGCTGTAGAGAACACATCATGATAGAGCTGCTTCTGATAGCAGACAGACCAGAAGTGGGATTTGCAGAAGCCAAGCCTCGTGCACTGAAGAGACCTTACGCAGGTGGTGCCTATATGGCACTTGCTGCAAATCGGCAACAGAGTTTACTGCCTGTACGACTTCCTGTCAGTGACAGACGAAACTGCTTCATAGTTAACCTTCACCTACCATTAGCAACTGGCGTACTGCTAAGACTCTTAGTTCGCGTAGGACGAAGTCGAAGCGACTTGGAAATTTTGTAATACCTTCTTGCACAGAAAAATATTAATACAAACAAACAATGATTCCAGGTGCACTTGTACGCTTTGGCTCACTCATTCAAACGAAGTTGAAGTATAAAGCGCATTGCATTAAACCCCCCCTGTCGATGGAAAAAGTAGATAATTATTAACTTACCCACTATGAAAACTGACCGAGTGTTAGACTTGTGGTAATGCACTGCAGCTTAATTCTATGACAGATGCATGATGAAAACATTTTTTCTCGATTAGTATTTGAAGAAAAGACAAAAGAGCTGAAATATGATGCTACTTTTCAAGCAGAAGCGTTACCGCTTTCAGACGCTATAGAGAAAATGGAAGTCTCTTTAACTTTTTGAAAAGTTCCGGTAAAGGATTTTCAGACTCTCTTGTCCTTTGCTCACCATAATGAGTAACAGTAACTTACGAAAACGATTAAGAATGCCTGTTGAAAAGCCAGCATGAAAGCCGACTAAACACTATATGGCATGTCACGGTTTTCCTAATACGAATGAAATCAAATAAATGGTACTGCGTATGTATGATCCCTGAAGGAAGGAGGAAATGCCTTCTGTGACTTCGTAAAGCGGGACGATGACAGCGAGATTAACGAAGACAGACAAGAAATAATTGACACTCAAACGCATGATTGATTCTGACTTAAGTGGTTATCACTTCTATGAATCAAAGATGACTGTACTGTTCTCCTTTGCCCTTCCCAATCTTGGGCATACCTTTGCCCGTTTACAGATACAGACTGTTGTGATAGTGATGGAATTGCAAACGCGACTTGAGATGGATGCTATCTTAGGCGCTGGCGTCCTGGGCGTGTGCAATCACAATGAACCTGTCATTCATCCATGAGAACCACTGGAACTTCGGTGCGGCGTTGATGGCCTACTTTTCAAGAAGTTTAGCCGCTCGAGTCAGCAGCCAGATTCTTGCAGTTTATGCGTTTTGCTTCGTGAATAGTCAGCAGAAGTCCATACTTTACCACTACATGATTTTGCTCCATTGGCTAGCATGCTGCCATTTCGAAGCCTGCGTTAAAATGCGTGTTGGCGCTAATACGTCAAAGAGCTTATTTAGCGTCACAGGTACTGCAACATTATAAGTAAATTGTGCTAGCCCCATTTTGGAGGCAACTTCCTCAAGATTAAAACGTGACACAGAGTGCTGCGCCAAAAAGAATAATTATTTCCTTTGTTCCTACTTTATTCTATTTTCCGTATATAAGTTTAAGACGCGGGTGAAGAGGGGTTGCTGTAGATTCTTATGAACAGGGCAAATGAAAATTTGGTTGCGATAGTGGAATGCATTATTAACTTGAAGATAGCATGCTTTCCAACAGGCCTGTATGTTTTCACGTTTTTTGGTTTTGTCAGGTATTGCCTGTTTATTGTTCACACAAATGTAGAAATTGTCTTCGAAGCTTCCAGGAAACGACTGTTCCTGTTCTCAGTGCATTCGTAATTTCAAAAAAGCAATAACTTGCACTTAAAAATTTCTGATCATTCTGATCAGCAGCAACAACTACTACTGTAAAAGTCAAATAGAAAGAAATACGCAGTCTTACTGCGACTGTCAAGCTGCTGATTTTCTTGTTTGCATTCTGCACCTCCTATGTTTGTAATGTCGATGAAGTTACAGTAGTTCTCGCTCTTGCCGCTCTTAAATAGGTCGTATACGACTCAATAACTGGTTTCATCACAAAAGTGAAAGTTCCTCAGCGTGCTCAGCTGAGGAACTGAACAGGCCACAGGAGAAGTAGAGAAAGATCTGAAGTGGGCGCAATCCAGGGCCACTCAGTGCTGACTTTCTGGAATGATTTAGCAAAATGTTTTGAAACATGGCCTCTTGAAAACTTCATCTTCGTCAGGGAGAGAAGTGTTATTGCGCGTAAACAGCAGCATCAGTTTGGCATGCCTTGATTTCCATTGCCGGAGGCCTGCGTTTGACATACATTCCATGACAAAGAGCAGACATTTCCGTAACGCGCAGCAGGGAAACTGCGCAAGGCTTAGACAGTACAAGACTGATGGCTGCAAGCCATTCGAGCGTCCAAGGTCAGACAGGTCAGCTGAACTTTCCACGCCATTGAAAAGAACGTAATCCATGCCGTATTCCATTATCCGTGTAGTAAGAACCAACATGTTACCTCTGACAGAGCTGCGGTACCTTGACCCCTGTACAAAGTGAACACAACTTGTGAACTACGGTGACCAGCAAGGACGCAAGGATAGTTTGTTGACTCTCTGAGGGTGAAAGCAGGAGGCTAGAATGCTGTGCATGCAAAATGGTGGCGCTTATGGGAATATTCATGGTGGCCAATTTAACTTGCACTATCGCTGGCCATGAATTTTCTTATGTGAGCAGAAGCTTAAAGTACTAGAACAAGGAGGTAGGTATTGTGAATAGAAGAGCTGGCAAAGGCAAGGAACTATTTTCAACTGATTAACGCTCTTCAAGAATTCAGGTTGCATATAGGAAACAAGGAGCACGACATTTCCAGGGAAGTCAATCTCAAGTTCAAACAGAAACGAAAATTTCACTCACTCGCAGTGTCATTCTTATGGCAAGTTCGCCAGCAGCACACCATGGGGCTGAGAAAAACAAACTCGCCGTGTACACATGAGACTGCTGGCAAAGCCAAACAGAAGCCTCCTCTACGCAATGACTTTGTAAATTCGACCTGATGAACGTTGGCTTTGAGGACGAACGTTCTCTGCCCAGGCCAGTGCAGGGGATGGGAAAAACCAGGAGGTCGTACTGAACAGTTATACCGGCTTAAACTTTTCACTTGAAGATCAAAAGTAGAAAATGAGGATGTGGCTAAAATACAGCTGGCCATTCTTGCCTATCGAGTTGATGTCCAAATGCAAACTGAGTAGCACAGGCAGTGGTGCAACTTTGAAATACTGTTTGTGGAGACTGGAACTAGAGGGGTGATTTTACGGACAAGGCCACTTATTCACAGAGAAAGAGAGAACCTGTCCCTAGAACAGGCTCAGCCCAGTGGTGGAGGAGCCAGTCTCTCCCCTCTCTCATCGAGGCAGGTTTCCTTGCATATATAGCATGCCGACAGGCGAACGACTTTCCTAAGACTAACAACTGGTCGTTTCTTACCTGATCTTTTTACAACGGTCGCACTTGCAGCTGCACCAGTGCTCTGACCCTCTGCTGATGCTACCGGTAGCAGTGAAACTCGAAAAACTGGTCGTCTCGGTGATTGCAACGCGCTGGACTGGCACTACACTGTCGCAATGGCAGTATTACGGTGGCTTGTCTCGCAGTGACAACCAACCAGTTTACGCAGAGCAAGTTTTCACAACAATCGATGGTTGATGCGCAGCTTCAAGACTCGGATGGAAAGCTGCAGTGGTCAATTTCTCTTCCTCACTTTCTTGTTTCCATTATTATCCATTATAAGCTGTTCTGGCTAACGCCCACGGAATGATATACAGAGTTGCAGAACGTGAGCGTGCGCTCACCTATTTGTTGAAGGTATATGCCAGCCAGACTGTAAGAGGGGCTCCCATTACGCGAAAAAAAGGCCACTGCTGTTTACTCGCTTGGTCATTGGGCGCTTTTGTGCCGTTCCAAATTTCTACGAAAACGTCGCGCCGCGATTACCGGCGCATGTAGTGCATTGAAAATAG
Source organism: Trichuris suis (assembly GCA_000797535.1). Taxonomy (NCBI): domain Eukaryota; kingdom Metazoa; phylum Nematoda; class Enoplea; order Trichinellida; family Trichuridae; genus Trichuris; species Trichuris suis. Next base: position 1,447,761 of record KN538379.1, read on the forward strand.
CGATGCATACACGTCGTCAGCGCTGTTAACCTAAATTGAGGTGCCCATCAGCCGCTGACTAACTTTCGATGTAAGAGAATGCAGTGGCAGTAATAACCTTGAGGAGAGCAGTTAGTATGATGGAACTGGGCGCCTTCAGAAACCCACTGCAATAAAACACGTTGACTACCATTGCCATCAGATGCATCATACAGTGTTTAGACTTTACTTTAGGCATGTGACTTTCTGTTTCCTTCAATAAAGCAGTTTTACAGGCTTGACAGTTACGCTTTATTCATTCTTCAGTCACTGCAATGTCTGCGTTTCATCGTTCATGCCCACACAGTTCAACTGTCAGTTGGAGTCTGCCAGCCTTCTATGAGTATAGTTCATTATGGTTGCCCAAAATTTAAACCTATGACTACAACATTTTGATATAGTGGCAAGCAGCACAGTTGCTGCTGGCCATTTACACGTAAGCGTAAGATTACTGAAGTAGCAGTTAGAAACTATCATGAATTTAATTAATTGAAAATTCCGTGCACGAAATCATGAGCCGCTGTAAAAATGCGAATTGCCAATCCTCAATGCCAGTAAGGGCAATGTTCATCACTTGGATTTTGTTTTCTGCTGAAAAAGGTATGTGTGATCCTGAAAGCTGGGGACAATAAACTTGCATTCATGCAACAACCCTCATCATCAGGAAAGACAAGATGTTGCTGAGAACCATTGTTAAACTTCCATTATTTTTTCATTGCACATTTACCTCAGGTTCACCCGTTGTGAAGAAAAGTACTTTTAGCTAGAAAGCTACGTTAACCAAATATTCTTTTCTTCGTAAGCAGAAGTCCAGAAATAAATATACAAGGAAATCATCCCTGACCCGTTCACATCCATCCTATTGACAACTCCCATTATTCGATGAAATCTTGAGTCTGAATTGCACAGCCTCAGACACTCCAGTAAGTTAGCACAGTTAGTAACGTTGCTGAGGAAATCCATGCAGCTTTAATCATTACGTAGGCTGCTTGCTTTCTGGTCATACATGCAGCCCACGCTAAAGTCTACAGTTTATCCATCAGAAGAGCAATGAATACTTGCTATTCCTGTTGACGGTTGGAATTCTGTGATAAATTAAGTGTTCGCATTACACGTAATTTTATTATCTTTCATGTACTCCTGAAAATGGGTAGGTCTCAAGGAACAGTTAATGTGAACTTCTGAAGTCTATCAAGAATATGTAAGAGCAAATGTTGTTTCGGTGAATTCAAGATATCTTTCTTTCATGGCCACTGTCTGCGTTATTTCATCAAATTAATGCTACCATGGTCCTAAAATGTAAAATGCCAGGTCTACAAATCTTTGCTTTCAGATACATGTCCTAAAATAGCCTACAGGTTACCAGATGTAAATAATGTGATCATTTCAGGGAATGAATAGCTGAAGTAGCTGCTTCTGTGAAAATTGGTCTGCCTTTGCCATAACTATGTGAATAAAATTTCTGGTACACAATGCACATAACATAAATTATCCAGGGCAGAAGGGTGTTTCCAAAACTGCTCAAGTCATTCTCCGTAGAAATATACTTAAATAGGATTTCATTAAGGTACGCAGTGGCATGCTTCCTATGATAAGCTTATTTTAAAGATGTCAGGTGCTTTTGCTTCCCAGTTTAAGTTTATGCTAGTCATACTGTTTTTAAGGGACAAAACTATCAATATACTTTGCGTTTGTGACTAGGTATGCTATTTCAAATCATAAAACTCTAAGTCATGTTTAAATCAATTACGTAGCCTTCTGCCTTGCAGCAGTTATGTCCGTTCTGCCATGATCAGTTACAAGTTTTCTCATGTATTATTTATTTTTAAAATAGAACTGGTTCTTTAATTTTGGCTTGTGCCTTCTCTGTTCTCCTTGTATTCTAATCGGGAAACACTCGGCTATAATGCCACTAACAACAACAATAATCAAATTATGTGCAATAAAAAATTTATAAACTTTTCTCGCATGCTGACTTAGCGGAAGTATTGACCTGCGCAGCATCCCTGAAAGAAGTACAACAGCAGTAACTTCACAGTGTTCTCATTTTACCAACCGCCCATCTGACTCACTAGCCATTAGAACGGATACGACACTACTACGTTCTGGCAAAGTCAGTCTCAGTGCCATTGCAGCGGAAAATTCCGACTGGTCCAACGATAAGGTTGTCGATGTACGCGCTTTGCAATTCATGTCAAGGTCTGCTCTTCATGCTACCCCAGACGTGGCAGTATGAACCAGGCAATGCCAGGTATTTTCTTCTTTTCATAAATGGCGTGTAATTGATTGTGCGACTACAGCAACAGTCGTTCAATACAAAAGTTTAATCCAAAAGGAGTAAAACGGAGATTTCAGGACCGTCCGGTTCCATCTTCACCATTCAGATAAGGTAGTACTTTTGGGCAGCCTCATGGTGGTTAGATATGAGCGACGCCAGTCAAAGACTGGCAAGGTCATAACGGTTCACGTCTGCACTGTCTTTCTGGAGGCCGTAGAGGTGCACTGAACAGGTCAGCAGTAAAGGTGAAACAATAAGTCGAAAATGCCAATGCTGACCATATGTCGCTGAGTCCTACCTCCTTATTTCTGTTGATGTTTACGCTGTGGAGAATATACAAAGCCTCTTTCTTCTTCGTGAAGTAGAAGTCAGGTTCTTGGCAGTCTCCTAATGTTGAGGCCTTCGTCAGGGAAGGAGCATTCTGCCGCATGTTTCATAATCAGGGATGCTACCGCTGACTCTTTCATGACTTTCGCGGGTTTTCTCGTGCTGATCGACCTCTACCCGCCACAGTCTCTCACTGCCGTTTCAGAGCATTTCCGTACGATTTTCAGGTTTGCCTGGTGTTGTTTGAACCTGTGCGGTAGTGCGCAGCCTGTTTCCGTGAAATATGTAGCCCCACAGCCGCATGTAATGTTGTATACTGCCCATGGTTGCTGTTCCAGTGGCGTTTTTACTTTGTCTGACCGCAGAATCGAACATAATTTCGAATGGCATTTGAACATCACAGTGAGGCGTAGGTCTCTCGTGAATCTGCGGACTGCCTCCCTGGCAACAGGGTAGTATGGCGGGAACAGCTTTAGGCACGGTTCTTCATTGCTATTGGTTCTTGATTCCCGTTTGTTTAGCCTTCCAATCCCGTTGTTGGTAATCGTGTCAGTCAGTTTTCTTGGGAAGCCGTAAAGGAAGAGAGGATATCTGACATCGTCATACTGTTGAAACTCACCATCGCCAAGTGCCCATAACTGTTCTGCCTGCGAAGGTTCACAAGGACAGCATGCCACTATTACCTGCAGTAGCAAGCATGAAAAGTTTTATCAGCCATCTGTGCAGCTCCTTAGTGAGACTCCTGAAACCCCTGACCAGCCAAGAAAGGTTACATGCAGGGAAATCGTTGACCTTCAAAAAGGCGATAAAAGAGATCAGACTCGACATAGATGGCATCTTGGTGAGATACGATGCGAAGGATCCCTTCATAAACATCCCACGGGACTGCAATTAGAAAAACATCTTCGCAGCACTGTCAGTTGATGTCTCTTTATAAACCAGCGGACGAAACTCAATCACTAGCATCTGACCAAATTGGCTGTTTTGCATGGAGGAAGAGAACTTCTTCTACTGGCCAGCACACTGCTTCCTCACCAAAGAGAACTGCATATGGAGAGCTTCTTTTGCACCAGTATTTGCCGAAGTGTCCATGGAACATCTAGAGGACAAAGCTTTTCCACGAAACTGTCTCGAAGCGTTCAAGAGGTACATCGACAACGTTTTTGTCATCGTCGAAAGGGGCACGAAGGTGCCACTCTCGACCATCTGAATGGCCTGTTTCCTGACATAAGCGAGTTCACAATGAAGGATGAAAAAATGGACAGCTACCCTTCTTTGGAAGTTCTTGTGATGGGAAGTGGCATCGTCTTCGAAACAAAGGTGTACTGAAAGCCCACACGTTCAGAGGAATATGCGAATCTGTTTCCAGCCATCCAGTTAATATGAAGCTGGGCATTATCACAGGAATGGTAGACCGTGCAGTCAACCTTTGTGACGCGAAGTTCTTACAGGAAGAGCTACATCATATCTGTAGCACTCTGATACAGGACGACTTCCTAAGAAAACTAATTGACACAACCATCGTCAGCAGCCTTGGGAGCTTAAAGGGAGTCAAGAACGGATAGCAATGAAGAACCGTGTCCGAAGCTGTTCCTGCCGCACTGCCAGTGGTGTAAGGGACGCAGTCCTCTGAAACACGAGAGGTCTGGGTGTCCGAACGCCATTTGAACTTGTGCTCTATCCTGCGGTCAGAAAAGATCAAAACTCCATCAGAACAGAAATCGAGGGTATCTACAACGCCACATGCGGCTGAGGGTCTACTTATTTCAGAGAAACGGCTTACATAGTACTCCACAGGTTCATACAACTGTCAAGCGGCAGCGAGGTCGACAACCAGAAAAAGACCCCCTTAAGGAGACGGAAGAGATAGTGGCTGCCTTAGCAGTTGTAGAACATATGGTAAAACGTTTCTTTCCTGATGAATACCCCAGCTTTAACAGACTTTGTCAGAAACCTGACTTGCTTCAGGAAGATAAAAGATGCACTGCGTATCCCTCGCAACGTAAACATCACCAGATATGAGGGGATAGAAATGAGCGACATCGCACTGGCATTTTTGATTTGTTGCTGCACGGGTTAGGGTCAAAATCCCGAAAGTCGAAATCCCGAAAGGTCAGGTAATGGTCAGGTCCAGGCGCAGGCAGGTAATGCCCCTTTAGGTCCCCCGGTATTCTGATAATAAAATCTGTTTTATGATTTTTTGCGAATAAAACCCTGTTCACGTTAAACGTAGAGCTTTCAGAACTGACTTTGTACCGTTCTCAACGGTGAATGGGATCTTTCCTGTTATGTTGCATTTCTTTTGCATTGCGTCGCATACTTGCATTATATTTTGGACGCCTATGCCCATCATATTTTCGGTCTATGCTGTGCGCTTGCCGCTATTTGTCGAAATCGTAATGCCGTTCTTGTGAAGGCGGTGGCGACTGATGAACGTGGTAACATTTAGCAAGTTTTACTCGGAATGACAACGTTCAGGGATGCAAAACGTGAGCGCGTCACTGCGGCGGCAAAACGGCTGCAATACTCTTCATGATCTTCATGCACAGGTCTTTGCACTCCCGGAGCCTTCGCCTCCACACGAACTCACGCAGGTATGAGTTCACTGCAGTCTTGTAGGTGCCGCAACGCAACTTATTCCGCTGCTCTGCGTGCGCCCACAGGGACCCGATCGTCTGCGTGTGCGCCCTGGTCTAGGGGTCGACGAAGTAGGCGAAGTGGTTAACACGGACGTGCGTGTGATCAGGATCCGTAGACCGTTTACTCGAGACACAAGCGAAAGACTAGTGACGCGCGACACACGCGAGCATTCACCGACTTAGACACGACTGTAGTTAGTTTGTAGGTACACATAGTACACTATGAAGAGTCACAGAAATCCTAATAGCGTGTAACCACGTCTGGCCAAATGGGCAGCGGACAGGCGCATTTTGACACCTCCGACATGGGAGCTCAATGCGAACCACCGTAGCGCTAGGAACGGGCAGAAAGGTCGAAAGGAGTCCTTCGGCCGACCGTTGCGCTTCTTGCGTCCTAGGAAGCGCAACCCTAAGAGGCTTGCTAGTGCAGGTTCACGTTAATCTCTTTAATTGGTGCGTCTTTTGTCCCATCTGTTCGTGCGCACCGCATGTCTTAACAGGATTGGTGATACGGCTTAGCGCTAATCTCCGCGAAGCCTGGGCAAGCGTCGTCCAATAGGAAGCCAGGTAAAAGTGAAACCTCAGGAACCTGCATTTTTCGTTGTTTTGGCGAAGTTACAGTACGACTGGTGGGCCGTTAGCAGGAAAGATCCGAGACAACCTTCAAGGAGCTTAAAGTAATTTAGTTAAAGAAGTCATGCGTTACCTTGGTCTTGCACGCCGTTCAAGCGACTTCTTGAAGCCCACTTGGAACCACATTTTCTCGGGAGCGTTTCACTTTGCCGTGTAATCACTTTGCCGTTCAATCACTAGGCCGTACGCGTACTTAGGGTTTCCTCGACTCGCGCAGAACTTGGCTCCAATAGTTCAACTCTAACCGACCCTGGCAAAGCTCCTTATGGTCATCTAACGTCGACTCTCCTATTTCATGCGGTTCTGACGGGGATAATTCAGCAACAGGACAGCAATAATGGGGAGGCAAGGTGAAGGAACCAAAGGAAATGAGCCGCAATGGTTAGAGCAAAAGGCAGGGGAATCGGATGGCGCACCCACTTTTTGGAATGGACGGGCGACGAAAATCCGTCACAACCGCATGAAATAGGAGAGTCGACGTTAGATGACCATAAGGAGCTTTGCCAGGGTCGGTTAGAGTTGAACTATTGGAGCCAAGTTCTGAGCAAGTCGGGGAAACCCTGTACGGCCTAGTGATTGCCCGACAAAGTGATTCCACGGCAAAGTGATACACGGCAAACTGGAACGCAGCCCATTTTCTCACTGTACCCAGAAATATTCTTTAAAATAAATAATGAAATTTTATCTACTATCTTATGATTACAATTTCTTGGAAACTTGCTTTAAAGCTCAGTCACCGAACTGAGCGCCTTCGTTCATGAGCGTAGCCAGAAGTCATCTTAACGTAATGATTTGCAGGTTGTAGTGCCTTCCCGCTGGAGCTGGTAGTTCTGTTTCGTACTGTGCGTTCCTTGTTGGTTGGAAACGCTTGCGATGGATGAAGTGACGGGCGCTACTGATCCGTGGTTCGACATAGATGCTCCTATGCTTGCAGAAACGTTTGGAACGGATGCAACTGGATTCGGAGATTCTTGGTTTGACTCTTCTCGTGAGTTCTCCCTAGTTTCAAATGAGCTTGAATTACCTGACATCGTAATTGCCCATTTTTGTAATATGTGTCGCGTTGGCTGACACTAAGCTTAGATTACTGCATTGCTACTTCATTTCTATGAGTTTCGAAAACCTAAGTTCTTGTTTAACATGCCGTTTCGTAATTTTTTTGTACAGTGGGACCGCGATATGCGGGGCGTCAGCTATCCGTTGCTTTTGTTATTCTCCGCAGGGATAAACGAAGGATTCTAGTTAGACTTAGCGCGTTGGAGGCAACAGGTTCTATTCCGTCGACCTATTCAGTTCTCTTCCCGCTATTGTTAACCTCTGGCTCATGTTCTTTTGTCTGTTATGTCCACGTTATTCCTGCGGAACCCTCATTAATCTTTTTCTAGCGCTCTGGCAGCATATCATTGCAGTGTTGATGCTTTGATATGCCTTTACCACCATTTTGACGAGTTTTGCTCTCTCATGTTCCTTTTACAAAAGAAATGCTTTATCGGAAAACCATTAAAAACATACAACGCTTTCGGAACTGAACTTACCTCACCGCCAGCGGTGCACACAAGGGTAATGTAATGCAGTGTTTTTCAAGGTCAGGCGCACTAGCGCTCCCGTTTTGCACGTGCGAGCTCTCCACCGTCCCCGAACTGATTGGCCGGCCGAAATGGCGGGAAGAGGAGCTAGGATGCATGGGGTGAAGGATACTAGAGATCACTCGTTCTCCTCTCTTCTTTTCTTCCCAGTTTTTGGCGTCGGTGAAATGGCGAGAAAATGAGCTTGACATGGAAGGGGACAAGTGGTCTCGACAGTCTTTCTCCCCTCCCCTGCATCTTTTCTCGCCGTTTTCCTTACTCAAGTTTTCTCCTGACCTTCTTCTAACCGGGAAAATCTATAACTCCCTAACATCGCCGAAGACGGAATAAGAGCAGTTCCAGAACGTACGAAAATTTGTCCTTGTATTTTTTCTGACAATTTGCTCATCCATTCGTTGGTATACAGTTTAATTACGGTATGACCCTTTCATACGATGAAAATTTACCAGCCCGTTACGAAGAACTGCATATTCAAATCCATTCGTTGGTAGGGCAATTGGATGCTTTAATTACAGACATCAATCACAACGGTTAAAAAGGCGTGACTGGAGAACATTTGGCTGAGCTTGTATTAAAACGGCCTACCTCAATTTCCGAAATGAAAACTTACGCGATGGCTAGAAAAAGGCTTGCATTAAAATAAAATGAACAAGTAGGAGAAGCCCTGTATTTAAGTAGAATTAATTCTGTCGGTTCTAAAACCGCTCTAGTCCGTTGCATGGAGTAAGGCTGAGAGGGAGGCTCCTATCTACTCTATGACGGAAATTGATTCCGGCGGTCCTGCGTTTATTTGTGGAAACAGTTTTTCGGATGGTGATGCGTTCGTGCGTCAGGCTTACTCACGGGGTCCTACCCATTTCTCCGTTGACATTTACTGACTTAGAGCTGCCAAATTAGCTATTATTGCATGGTAGCTGAAAAGGGTGAGCTTCTGGTAGCGCCGTATCCAGTGAAAGTTTTTTCTCCATTGTGCTCAACTTTCCTGATAGTCGCCCAAACTTGTGGGGCATGCAGGATTTTATCCTTAACGACACACACTGCATTCCGTTGATGCAGTTTGGCAACTAAGAATATGAAGTTTCATATTGAACATCGGCTGCTTGTAATGGGCTTGGACCAAAACGATGCAGTTGCACGGTAAAGGTGTAACACAATTTATTTCGCATTGGTGAAATGTGAAGTAAAAGTATCGCAGGGCTTCCAGGGTTCACCTGACCCCATCATCAGCACGAGTGTGAAAGGCAAGACAGCCTAAAGACGGCAGCATTTATGGAGAATAAGTCGATCAACTTTAAAAGTAGGCCAAGTCAGTATGTTAGGCATTGTCTGAGCAAAGAGAAGGGAGTGTCGACAGTTGAAGGCAGGTCCGGCAGTGTAGGTAAAGTCGGTACCAATACGGCCAGCAATGCCTTCAATCTACCGACCTTACCTGCTGTTCAATCAGACCATGCCTAAAATACCGACCCGCAGGATCGACGTTATAAGTCGGTCAAATGCTTAAATGCCGCTGTCTTTACCCTGCCTTGCCTCTCACGCTCGTGCTGGCGATGGGGTCAGGTGAGCCCTGAAAGTTCCGCGAAACTTTTGCTTCGCGTTTTACCTGCGCAAAATAAACTATCTTGAACCTGTAGCTGTGCAACTGCATTGCATGAAGTTTCGTATTCTTAATTGCTTGTTACCAGTGAAAACGTAAATGCTACGAATGAAGGTACGAATTCTTCCGTGCACAGCCAGGAAAGCACGATCATTCTCTTTGCCTATCCGCTGAAGGCAGGTTACGAACTAACCTGAAAGCTCCGGAGAAAAAATTCTTTATTGCTCTAACGGGACCTTATCGTACAAATAAAAAATCTACGTTCTACATAACGCTACGTTTTCAACGAATGAAGATACGATTTATTGGGTATTCATAATTTTATCGCGGATAATGCTTGCGAAACGCACGTTGGAAAATTCATTGTGCAGATTTACGCAGTTGATCCTTCTTTATTATACTTTTGCTTTGATTTACACACAGTCTTGGTTATCAAAAAGCGCATAATTTAAAACGTTGTAGTACAAGACGTTTACTGCCAACTCGATATCATAATTTATATACATATTACTCGTTGTCTTACATTCGGAATTGACTCTATTTTTAAGGTGACCAATATGAACATACGTCGTTGCCGTCGCTACCAAAGTAAGTTATGTTGACCGATTACAGTTATATCGTCCTTTTCGTTATTCTGCCACTAGCTGAATTATACTGCCAGGCTTATCATGTTAAGTTTTGCATCCCTCGAAGTTGCAACTCGATTTCGAAAGGTTGATTGGACTAAGTTTGCCTTCAAGAAGATGACGTCACAATTTTCTTTTCAATGCATGTGTCTGGCCCTTAGTATTGCGTTAGCAATATTCGTTTTTTCTAGAAGCGACACGGAAGCAGCATTGCAAAACTCAGAAGCGGTATCAAACGATCGGAACGCAACCTCTCCTTGCACAGTCAGGAAAGCAAGATCTTACGACATTATAACTGCGGGAAATGAACGTGAATTTTTTGCCAAAGTGCAGGCAGACAAAATGCCAAAACCCATAAAAGAAACATCAGGTTATTACACTTGGCTTCCATTTCGTTCCAATGCATTATGGAGTACCAGATGACTTCGAGTATAAGCAAAATCATCCTTTTCTAAATTTAAAATCCACTTTGACATTTTTCCGGACGTGAGTTCCATTTCAGACAGTTTCCTAGGTCATCCTTAGTACTAGCATCGTTGAAGATGCTAAGCTGGGTTCTCGAACCTAATTCGTTGTTTCATGCCAATCACTTGACGGCCATTCGTAATTGAACTTTGAATTAGTCAATTTCATCACGTAATGTAATGATTCTGAACCATCGTCAAGCCATGATTAATGTCTTCCGCTACTACAACTATCAACAGTGATAGCCTTTAGGTCCGCTGTTGTTCGTTTTAGCATATCTGAATTGCTGTCATCTTTCGTCTTTCTCTTTGAGGTCTTTGTGACAGAAGCGGCATCCCCTTTAAGGCCATTATTAAGTAAAACAGCGGTTACTTGAGTGTGAACTCTGTGGTACAAGGGCGCTAGACCTTATAACCGAAGCAGTTATTAAACGATTAACGGATATGTGCCGTGAACTGCATGAACAGGTTGGACAAAGGAATGATTCAAGTGCTGCACGCGGAACACGGCAGGAGAGTGCATGATATCGTCATGGTACGCAGAATAGGTCACACTTCAATTCATATGACTCCGCCTGCAGAAATTTTCGTTTATATTTCCGGGCTTCTTAACCGTGAATACGGCAGCCGGCTTGCACACCCATACGAATACATTTTTTACTTTTAAACAAGCCAAAACCAGTACAAGAAGAAATGAAACCATTCGGGCTTGCTAAGGGAAACTACGCATTCCAGGTGATCAAAGTATTTTCAAAAATAGGAGGGACTCATTGTTTTTAAATACAGTTTAGTCTTCCAATGCTTGACAGAACTGAAGGTAGCGTGCATGTACGTTTAACCTTTCTTGAGCGAAAGCCAACTCAAAGCAACCACCGTTCCTCATAGCCTCAACGTGTCCCTTCTGAAAAGTTCACCTCTTTACGAAGGATCTTTACTGACACGCTGACCACTCCGCCTAACGTGTTGGGAAAGCTTCACGAATTATATCACTATAAACAGTCGCGTGTTATCGACTTCTCTCCCTCAAACAAGGCGTTCCTCCTCCCCTGTTATCAAATGAATTCCATCCTCAGACGCGGGGTTTTGTTGTATAATTGGAATGAGAAATGCGATCAGCTAAATCATTAGGTCGGAACGAAAGTTCCGTCGCCATTGGCAACTCTATTTCGGGATTGCGTATTATTGCGACGATGAAATGTCAACCAATCCCATTCTCACTATAACTCTCGATGTCCCCCGCCCTCCTCCATGTATAAGGCAGGTCGAAGATCCCATCTCTGTAGAAAGAAGTAGGCTTAGATCTGAGAAGGTTGCTTTAGTGCGGTTGCGATTTGTAAATCTTTTCCAAGCAAGTTGAATTATTCAGTAGCCCAAAAATGTGGTACTTTGAAGCAGCAAGGCCCGTTGCGTACGGTAGATGGTAGACTGTCCTTCTAGCTGCACTTCTTCAGAAATGTGCGGCTAACACATGTGCTAGGTGTAGTCACGCGTTGTCCTACTTCATGAAGACATGGCTGCTGTGACGGGAATAACTGTCGGTCTTGGCGATAGGACTGGTCGGTTTGCTTGGCGTACGGTTTTGCCCTAAACGTCGTTTCTCTTGGAAGTAGCTCTCAGTGCCCAGACCTGCTTACGTTCCACCAATCACAGTGCGGAACTTTTCTTTCGTGCTTGTCAATCTTGCTTTCGGCTCGGAGCTTTCAAACTATAAGTGAACTACGGGTAAGCTCAATTGAGAAAATCGTGTAGAACCGAGGACATACCTTCCTTAATGAATTGTCTTGGCTGTGCGACAATGTGAAGTTTTTAAAGCAGTTTCGTGGAGCAGATAATCTGTGTGATTTTGTTCAGCTGTATCTGCTCAAGTGGCACAGCGCCCAGTGCACCTGCACATATGAAGTCTTCAGTGCAGTTCAATTTACGTTCCCTGTATTATGATCCTACGGCAGCACGGCAGGTTTATTCACTATTTTTCTGCAGAGCTTCGGCATGAAGAAGACGAAATAATGATGCAGAGCGTTGCTTTTTCTGATGTCGAAATTCTCGGAATTGGGTTTATCAGATCACTGTCTTGTCGTGTGCGGACCCACGGCATCGTCACGGATTACAATTGACGACGATGAGCTTCGGTCATTCGGACACGAGAAAATGAAAGAAAAGCAAGATGCAGTGTCTCAAATCAGCCTGCGTCTTCAAAATTTCTTAGAAGCGATTATGACTGTTGGGATGGGGAACATCACCTAACAGGGGTTACCTGTACCTTTCCCTACTGCAGACTTGTTTAAGCATGTTTAGTGCCTTATAGTCTGGATAAATTGCGATAGGCAAATCGTGTCAGGGGATCTTTCTGATCTAATACTTTCCGAAACTGAGTAGGCTCAATACGCTATATGTGATTTCTCTGCGCTGTCTAGTTTGATTGCATCTGAAGTTAATGGATCGATGTTTTCCAGCTAGAACTCAGTGTTACTTCTTCACGCACGTTGCATTTATTCATGCTTTTTCAATTGTCACGTTCTTCTATGGTCTTTCCCGTGGCTTAATGTGTGGTCTGCTAATGCCTTTCAGTGAAAACAGCGTCTCGACATTTGTATAATTACGTCATGTTTAGACATGGGCTTTGCGACGTTGACCAGTCCAAGACATTTGGATTCTTACGCATCTGTTCATTTAGGAGCCTCATCCATTTCTAGTAACAGGAAAGCAAGGTACTTTCTGTTTGCTACAAGTTTATATTAACTTTGTTTGTTTGCAGCGGACTGAAGGCTAAGGCTGAGCTGCACTTCCGCTCCCCAGCCACTGGTTTGCGAATTACTTCAGTTAAAGCAGTGACTTCACCAAAACCATTCAACTTTTCGAAAGGATTCAGTGGTCGAGAACTGCTTAAAGTAACGTCTAAGAAAGACATATTTACTCCCTTCATTTGCAAATGTTTTACTAAAGCAAAGTGCGATCGAAAAGAAATCGGAGGTTTCACGTTCTGCGGCACGGAGTAATTTCAATAATACTTTTGCTCTTCGCCAAGAACGAACGGTATGTCCAAAGCGTGCAAAGCAGCCGTCGCCTAGACAGTACAATAGCAAAACTGAAAAAGGGACAAAACTGCAGAAGCAGCAAATTGGCGTGCCTTGCAGATGCGAGGTGGTAAATAGCTTGTTGCGTTTGCGTTTTCAATTAAAGTTACCTTAGGTAAAGCCACAGTCTGTGGTCAGAATCCCGTCGCCAGGTTTCCATCAGTTTCGGAAAGATCGCGAGCCAAGCGCACGTGACGTTAATCCGAAAAGCGGAAAAGAAAACGTTTTGGAAGGAAGACTTCGGCATGCTGACCAATCGAAGGGGAGTTTTCGAGGTGTTGGTTCACACGCATTACCTTCGATCCCACGATCGGAAAGTGCGCGGCATATTTCGAAACCACCTTTGCCCAAAGGTTCTAGACAGCAAAAGGTGACTTGCGTCGATACTATTTCAGAATTTTCACTTTTCCCACTTTTCCTCTCCCCGGCATGCATGTTTCACAACTTCAAGAGCACGCTGCGCTCGACCCACTTAATCAGCCTTTGACTCACCTTTCTACACCATTGCCTCTCTTTCCAACAATAGTGTGGTGTAAAAGCAGTTCTTCGCTTTTTAGTAGCAATGCAAAGAAAGCGTAGCTTCCTGAGTTGTTTCTGTATTGCTTGTTTATTCGTAGTTTGCGAACAACCTCTATATTCAAGTACTGTGTGACGTAGTTACACTTTCCGTCATATTATGCAATATGGTTTCGCTGACAGGCAAACAAGGAGGCAGTAAACAGTCGTCCTCCAATGGCCAAGAGTTCAGTCTCAAATTCTTCGAGGCCTCATTGCGTACGCGTTACTCAAGTTAAGCCGTTCTCATTTGAAACTGAGAAGCGACACGAACGCTACCTGAAGGCAAAGGAGGAGCAGACCGCTGCTGGGCTTACGAAAGTTGAACGCTTCGGCTTTCAGAAGCAAATAAGCGCTCCCGATCTGAAAAGAACAACAAAAGGTGACCTCACATTTCAAATTCCGATGAACAAATCACTTAGCTTTTCTTTTAGTTCGTTCGGTCACTAAAGCAGCCTCCGTTGATCGACTTGACAAAGGAATTCAAGAGCTCGGTGGACATAAAAATCTGGTTATTAATTTTTCATACACTTTCAGCTCGCATTACTTAACCTCACTGCTAATTTCTAAATGCAATGTGGACATGAAATTTAACGCAATCCATTATGAATTCTTTACAGGTCGTTGATGTCAAGGGTACTAGTCTTACCGCAGCTCGTGCGGGCAAATCTTCTAATCCAGTGCGTTGCTGTGGACGTATGAAAGAGGTGAAACCATTCGTTTTTGAAACGCAAAAGCGTCACGATCAGAAGGTAGCGGCAGAGAATAAGGTGACGAAGGAAAAGGATGGCCATCTGAACACCCGTGGAAAATCGGAGAGGGAGAGTTCAAGTAACCGTTCGGTCCCTGGAATACTGAACAGTGAGTTTCGATTTTTCGTATCCTTAGCATTGCATAGATATCTTTCTGATATTCATGCAGAGAGCACGCAACCTCGAATTTTGCCATTGGAACCTAAGCAGGTGATGAAGCAGCGTTCATGTCATGTCGAGCTTAGGAATCCAAGTTTGGCCAAAAAGGGGGCAGAATCAGTAAAACCAAAAATGAGTAGGTGAGTGCATCAAATTGAACCGAAGCCGTGTTTCACTGTAGTTGCGCCTACATTTATTACAAGAGTTTTAGACTACATTTTTCAGCTCCGGGCAGCGAGTGGTTAACGGAATGAAAGACTGAAGCAAAATGTGAAGCTGCTCAAGTTCGACATCGAACGAAGTAAACATATTTTTTTTAATCATGTTCGCCCATTTTTCCAATCTCTTTAATTTCCGCATTTGTGATTTCCGTTTGCCCATCTTCAAAAAATGCGCCGGGGCTTTGTGTATATTTGGCTTTCTAAATGAATATTCCCCTTTCCCTGAGAAGCTAATCTGACTTTATTCTATTTAACCTTCCTTGCTTTGACTGCTTATTAAACTAGCATTTTTTTTCTTATGCCTTTGTCCCACAGAAGTGGGGTTGGCGGTGCAGCGGCCATAGGCCGTATGTTGCGACCGATTCATTCCACCAGGCAACGCGTCACACAGTCTGACGCAAGTGGGGGGTGCAGGTGGGATTCGAAATCCGGACCTGTGGTATGGAACGGATTTCCTCTTTTGAACGCTAGGCCACTGTGACCCCTGCTTATTAAACTAGCATAGGACAGTAAAAATTTCGATACCTCTTGAGCTAAGCATCCATCGAAATATAGCTTTCTTGAGATGATCATGCTACGTACGGAAGAACTATCCGTGTGTTAGTGGTTTCTTTATTTATCGTTGCGGAGCTTTTGGGGCTACCGTCATGTAGCTAACGGCAGCGGCTTTCTGCCTTCGAAGCGAAATATTCCAAAGCAGTGTTTGCTAACCTTTTGCCCGCCATCGCCCCGCCAGACGCTGTCGCCGCCCCCTGGGGACTGAAATTTTCCTTATCCTCTGTTTTACGCGCCATCTTGGGCAGTGACCCTTTGACGTCGTTTCGGCGGCGCAGGTTGCAGAGCTGGCTCATAGTTTTCCATATCACGGTCGTTTTTCCTTCTGGCGGCGGGCAACGTTGGGATGACCCTGGCCAACAGCTATGGCAAAGATCAGCACAGTTTTTCTCAACCATCCTTTTCTGCCCTTACCTAAGCCTAAACCAAAAAGTAAGTATTATACTTGGGCACAGGTATATGTGAACTCAGAACGTGATTGCTGATATGCTTTCTTCTCAGACATCCCGTTTTGCCCTTAACTAAGCTTATGCCAAAACAGGAGTGTTATGTTTAGCCTTAGGCACAGGTAGGCCAAAACAGGATGGCTGAAAAGGAAGCTGCAGAAACAAAAAGACTCCAGAAACAAAAACTCAGGACTGTCAGACCAGAGCGGTATAACAATAGTCAAATACAAGCTGCTTACAGAAAACGTCCTACGTTATGGTTAGATTAGTCAGCAAGCTTCAGTCTTACGAAAACAATAGCGCTTCAAATTTAGCACATGGGCACCTCGTCGAAAGAAAAATGACAAAGGAGCCAAAGAGGCTCTTTGAGAACGTAACACTTCGTAACGGGTGTGGTGCTCTCCCTTCTCTCTCTGCTAAGTGTGCAGGGGCAAGACGAGGAGGTTTATATTACGCACTTCTTTTCCCGGTATGCGAATATAATGCAGCTTTCCATCTGGGCACGCCCAAGTTTGCGAGCACTTTTTAAGCTTAAGATCTAACAGATCGCTGCTGTATTGACACGTTTTTGATAACGACGGTAGGAGGTAAATGAACTGTTATGCACAAGCTTACAGCTAAGTTCAGCAATTTAGTTAACATAGGAAAGAACACGTGAGATTTGACTAGGGTGACTGCTAACAGTAGTCTGAATAGGTCAGCCTGACGATCCTGTTGTCTGCTCAACTGGCAAAAGTGAACCGTGAGTATATGCAGTAGTAGTAACAGCTGTATCCGCCTCATCACGCCAACTGGCTGCAGCAGCTGCTGCTGCGTACTTTCGTAGTCGCGACCGTAACAAAAGGTAGTTATCGTCTCCTATTGGTAGATCTTTGGATCCATATTTCACTTGCTTGAAATGGTTGGCCAGAGCTAAGCTGTGCTTCTCTTCCAACGTATAAGTACAACAGAGAATAGATTGCAGACTTTGGAGTGTTACTTGACGGATGGTAGGTTCGCTAAACAATTGCAGCATGGGAAACTCTTGCGTAAGTGTCGAACGCTGATTTTCAAAGAAGTCTGCAAAAGGAATAGTTTTCTGCAAAAATATTGTTTCACGTTATCCTGGCTTACCTTTCCATGAACGGAAAGTTTCTATGTAGCGGAGAAGCGTCAGGTGGATGTTCTCCAACTGCTGCTCTGCGTCAATTTCAAACAGCTGACTGCAGTCGCTTGCCTGTTGTATATTCAACCATTGTCTTTCGCACGTTCTTTTCATTAGTGCAACCCTTCATTCGAATTAATTTCGTCATTCAAAAAGTGCAAAAACAAGCCTTACCATTCACCCATTTCCGCGCAACTAACTGCTTCCCAGGAAAAAATTCCTTTACGCGTGGCCACTTGGAACATCTACAATATATATTATCTTTGTCGTACTGCAACTCCTGCACAGCGTGAGCAGAGGCAGCTATATCACTAACCCTTCGCCCCCTATTTTTCCTTTCTGCAGGCTGAATTAAAACTACATCACTGAGGTACAGCTGGCCAAGTCGAGTTGATTCTAAATAGCTTTTTAAAAACTATAAATCTTCAAAGAAACGTTTACCTTTCTGTTTACACCAATAAAATTCATTTTCTGTGAGGTAACAATGCCTTGGCTTGCTTGAAGAACATGTTCTGCCAAGGCAATCGGTCCTGACGTCCTTATACTCATACAACAACCTGAGCAATAAAAGAATTAGCCAAAAGCTGCCACGCAGCTCAGCGAGTGGATTGAACGTTCACCCTTCTTTAAGAACTGTTACGCTGTCGCACGTGGTCGAGGATTCACTCCCTGCACAGGAGATTCGATCGAAAAACTACAAACCGTTTCATATTGAAAATCAGCTTTTTCACCAAGCAAACGTAAACCTTCACAAAAGCAACCCTATGTCTCTCATCTGAAAAGCGCTCCCATATGGGTACCATGAATGCTTCTTTATCAGATAGCTTGCGTCCACAAACGACAAAGTTACTCAGACGCTGAATTACTTTGGTAATCAAAGCCAATGTTCGGCTAACATTGCTATCCTGAAATAGAGGGCAATGCAGTTGAAGCAAAACATCCTAATTATGAACCGCATACCGGGAGATCTTGCCGAAGACCAAATGATTTTGGATTTAACAAAGCAGCTGCGAAGAAGCGCATCACAAGGAAGCTACTCAGCACCAACCATTGCATATCGACACGATCTAAAACTTCAAGTATTGAGCGTAAGAATTTAAACCAATCTATTCTCATTATGTTTCCTTGAATAATAAAACAGGCTTCAGCAGTGTTTTGAGGTAAAGCTTAGTTCGGGCGCTTTTGAAGCATTACCTGAAAGCGGCAGAAACAGGATTTCGACCACTTATTAGGGGACAGAATACTTTTTCATAAACAGAGAAACACAGTAGCAGGAGCTGAAAGGATTATACGCAATACATATTATGAGTCCATCGCATCAGTTGATACCTGCCAGAGGTGGCATTATTGCTTATATAAAGAAGAATTCGCCAAGTAACAGAAAAACCAAGTTATTCAGCCAGGTCTGTTGGTCACCTTAGTCTCATTGTCAATGTTCTATTTTACATTAAAGAGCATTTCACCTACAATGAATACCATTCAATTGAACTGAAGTTTAACAACAACAAAGATTGCGAGACGCTAGATTAAAATTTAGATAATTTTGATAGCCTAATATCACTGATACTGACAAAATAACAGTGTCATCTTCCACTTATGACAAACACATTTGCCGTGTGTGGTTAGAAGTAATACTAGAGTCAATAAACCAGCTTGTTGCTGTCTCATCAAGCCTCTCCTTATGTTTATTCACGTTATAATAATTTATTGAAGCATAACGGTTTGATTAACATAAAACTGTGGCAACAAAACCTGCCAACGTGGGCATGAAGAAAACGCAGAACGATTAGAAAAAGTGATATGCACATGATGCAATCAGATCACAATGAAGTAGCAACAAAAGACTCACTTGGATAGTATTTGGCGGTTACGTCTCGCATAACTCTGAAAATGTCTCTCAGCAATTGGGGGCAATGGTTACTAGAATCCACTATCCTTATAATCATTGACTCAGCGTAGATTATCAAGTTTCTCTAAAACAAATGTAGCGTATAGCTGACGATCAGAAGTCTAGGAGCAGAAATAAACATACAGAATTGTTAGTTAAACTCTGACCAGGGGTTAGACGGTCAGGATCGACTTCACAAGACTTCCGTTCCAAGAAGATCTGAAATTACCTAAGCAGAGTAAAAAATAGGGAGCAAAACCAAAAAAGGTTCCAACTGAGTACCTTATCCAAGCAAGGTTTCAGCGTGGTTACAAGATACTGACTACCGACTAGTTTCATGAGTTCGAAAATGCAGCGGCTGGCAAAGCTGCAATTCCGAAATAAAGTGTTTACGTCCCTACGGCAAAGGAATATAGTACACTGTCAAAAGTGCGGCAGTAGCTTACTGACACTGAAGTATTTCTTCGCTGCACAAAACGCAGACAAATGGCTTCACGTGATTGGAATGCACAAAAGTGCGAACCAGCGGCAACACAATCCTATCTGATTCAGACTTGGGCAAGTACGAAATTAAGGCGAGAACGCTGGCTCGGAATGGCTAAAAGAACATCGCGATACGAGAAAATGCGCCAAATGAAGTAACAGTATACCTGAACATTCAAAGAGTGCAACAGCAAGGTCCAAAGTTGATTATAATGCGAAGAGCAGAGCACATGATCAACTGTGTATCTGAGTTGCAACTTTAAAGACCCGTGGGTATCAACAGTTCGAGTAGATTCTTCGCCGCCCTGAGTTCGACTGATCCGCTCTGATCCCCGAAGACGAGGTTTCAAGTAATACCAAGCAAGCTTGGATTCGTCAAACTGGTTGGGACACATGAGCGGTAGCCGTACTTCTCCGTGAAAAAAAGTGGAGGACGACCGAGGCAGATCATGCCATACACTCAGTCGAAGAAATAATGAACCTTTGCCATTAGGTCCTGCACAAACGTTCTGCTCATGTTCATCCCGTTTCTGCCCAACTTCCGTGGTAAAGAATGGCAAGTCAAAGTAAGCTACATTCTCTCTCTGTTTTGAATCCTGCTGCTGGCATGCATGAAGCTTCTCTGTTGCTATGCAAAGCCCTGTTGCTTCCCACTGCACATGTGCCAACGCATAAACTTCAGTCTTCCTTGAAGCGGGCAACAAAAGATCACACACATCAACCATTCTTAAAGCAAGTATTTGTTGAATGCAATATAAGGCTTTTAGAAACTATTGGCGGGAAAAAGTCAAATTCCTCTCCCCAAGAACGACTGGCCAAGGTTTATCGTATAGATGGAGACAGAACACACGAAACACGTCTGCTCTGTTTTCAGCATAACAGAATAAATTGCTTAAATTTTCTGCATTTTGCACTTTCGAAAATTTTTAAATCAATGACAAACTGCAAATGTTTTCAAAGGGAAGCACAGAAAGTGTAATGTATTCCTGATCTTGTATGGTATCGACTTGAAGATGGAACGCTTCATAACGGGTCCCAGTTTCTTTGCAAGCAAACACGGCTTTTTATTCCCGTTCAACGACGACAATGATAGAGGCTATCGAAGCTTTCGGAACTCAACTGGTTCCGTCGTCAGCGATAAGGCACAGGCCTGTGCCTTATCGATGACGACGGAACCAGTTGAGTTCCGAAAGCTTCGATAGCCTCTATCATTGTCTATCATTGTCATCGTTTAACGGGAATAAAAAGCCGTGTTTGATCGCAATCTTGTATGGTACATTAAGGAGAAGGTTAATACCGGAACATTTCCTCAAAATCGCTACACTGCAGTCATTGGACGCACTGTTTCACGTGAGTGTATGTTTTTATCAATGTTTACGTATAACAATTCGTCTTTTTTCACACGTTCGCACTTTTATTATTTTTTTCTGGTAAAAGAAAACCAACCAGCGGACATAACTTACCGAACTTTCAACCGGTACATAACTTCATGCCTGTTTCCTTCCTGATTTAGACGTTCACATGAAATCTCAAGGCATACTTTTCCCTGAAATAAAGAAAAGTTGAGCCGAAAAATCAAGCAGGATTTCCGACTTACAATTACATCTGAATTACCGTTCAGCGGTTGCAAGTTAAACCATCGTTCCTGGTCAGAATATTTGGCAATGTCCTCCTTACGGAATGTAATTTTACCCAAAGGTCGAGCTGCACGACCTGAGTAATGATCAAACAAATAGAATGACAGCAGTCTAAATTTTTTCTGCAGCTCAAAGTGAAGGTCTTCGCCAAAATACGGGCTAAATTGTGTTATTGAAAATTTGCGAAAGCTGTCGTCCCTTCTTCCCTTACTTCGGCGTTTTGGCAGCCACGGAAGTGTTGAAAATCTCCTCATTGTCCATTTTAACGACACAGCGAACGCAGTGCTCCGGACAGGAACCGCCGGGTCGCACAAGCAAACCGCGAGCTTCAACTAAAATTCGACGAGGTAAACAACAGGCTAATAATCCTCTTAAGGTATGACATCGGTGACACTCAGTGGAGCAGATCAGCTGGGAAAAGAATAAGAACCGTCCGTTAGCTTTGCAAAAAGTGCTGTATGCGATGGAGCAATAACTGCTCGCTCTATATAATACATAGTAACGCCAATGTGGAGAAATTCAGTCTGCGTGTGATGCGCTTTTCAGTTGCTAGCGAACAGCGTCCGCACTCAAAGAAGGAAAACCAGCAGACGAATAGGATCAGAAAAATGAGGATACCGAATTTTTAATGCATCAGGTTTTCAGAAACAAAGTACTGCGTTGTCAAGGTTTATGTTAAAGTTAATAAATGTTAGGTACGTCGTTCTTGTTGTTCGATGACTTCATATAGCTCATCTCCAGATATCGATCATCCAGTCTACTATCTGTAAACGCTGGCAATGGAATACGTTTGTTCTGAGAGTTACGTTACGTTGAAAATGAGCAGCTTCGTTATTTATACAAATAACAGCTGATTCACTTGTGGGTTACGGAATCGTTCCTTGATTGCAAACACTGTTCGCCATCAAACGAAGAAAACCGTTACATACGGTGAATGAACTCTATGAACGCGTCAACACGTTATCAAGCATCTGATATCCAAACGTGGGACAATGGATTGACATAAGGATTTAAGAACAATTGTAGGGACTCTGAAACGGAACGAAATAAAAACTTTGAAACAATAAGACGAAGGAAGAAACATTTCCACCAGATTAGTCAATAAATTGACTGTAAACTATTAATATAAATATTCAACGGCATATAAATAGCAACCATAACGCGGCTGGTTTTATTTTGATTTCTTCTTTCACATTCAAAATTGCACAGTTTTAAAGTTGCTAAAGATAATCAACAAGCTCAATGCATGTAAATGGTACAGAACTATTTTTTGCTCATTACGCTGTTTACAGGAGCGTTCTTTCTCGATGTTCATGGATGGAACACCTCCGGTCGACCTGCGAGAAAATCAAGGAGAGTAACGGCGACTTCAGTTAAGCAGACTCAATTCATATTACTCAAAATTCTGCTTGAAATTGCAACCTGCTTACAAGAATGGCATAATACATCAATACTAAAATCATTGGCACAAATATTAATGCAGAGACTGCAGTTTTGTGTAGTTCACGCAAACAGTTCGCCTTTCTTCTGTACTTGCTGCTGCTGGGATCTTTATGGAGGATTTGCAGAACTTGGTTTGGGTCTGGTTTGAATCCGCCCGGCAAACAACTCCCCCCGCGGTTGATTTGCCATCTCAGTGACGAATTTAAAGTGACAGTATACCTGCTCGTTTGGTCCTGGGACAGGAAAACCCCTGGAGGCTGCATTATTTTAGTTTATTATAATTTTGTGCTACATTAAAACGGGTTATAGCGGAACACCAGATATGAAAATTCATTATCGATAGGAGGGCTCCAGTATGGGTCTTAAGCGCGTACCTCAGGAGCCGGTGGATCAGTACTGCGTTGCTTGAGAAGGCGAGGTAGCAGTCAAAGATATTCAGATAGGAAAAGAGCTTTCAAGCACAACTCATTTATCAACAGGTAATTTGGTTGTTGAAGGAGCAAAAAATCTGAAACCAGTACATGAATAATAGAGGAGGTCGCATTGAACTGAATGATGTCTTCACTTGTTTGAAGTACGGACTTCAGCCACTGAGAATAGCATTCTTTTAACAAACGTACTAGCTCTAAGCAGTCCCTCTCAGCGAAAAATGCTATTCTCGACGGCTGTAACCCGAAAATTTCTTCAAACAAATGCACATACACCGTTACGAAGCATCAAATTTAAGAGCACATAATGTTTATGGAGTATCCAGGGGACCTGACGCTGTAAGACTAACTTTCCTATTTTCATTTATCCTCTCTCTTCTTATCTTCCTTTTCCGTTTGAAAAAACTGCTTATTTCCTCATCGTCCTTCCGTTGGTTCCTCTCGCAATCACATTCTCTTAACTTCATTTACTCACCTCTCTGCATTCTCACCCCTTAATTTCCCTTTTCTTCCCATACGACTGCTCATTTCTTTATAGTTGCCTTTCCCTCTGTCTCCCCTCCCCCTACATATCTTCATTACTTTTCTTTCTCTCGAATCCCTTAAGTTGCACTTTAATTACCCTTCTACTTTCAGCAATTGTTAAGTTACATTTGTACCTTTCAATCAGTTGTTTTCTTCTTTAAACTTTCCATTTTAAGAAGCCCACCCATCTCACAGTCAGTCCACATAGCACTGGTGAGGCAGACGGCGATGTCCGGAAGGCGTTGTTAGTAAGTGTGTCAAAAATGCTATTCTCAACTGCTGTGATCCGTACGTTTCTTCAAACAAATATACACCGCTGAGAGGAACCAAACCTAAGATCATGTTCTTCATTATGCTAATATGGACTGAAAGCACCTGACGTCTGCTTCATGCTAACAACCTCTTAGCTTGTGCGTCAGTTTAATCTATCACGGAAATATATTGCCAATGAAGACTGTAACAACGGAGCATTATGAAGCCATTATTCCGGATGTGGTGTACCCAAAGGTTTAGAAGCTGTCAGAATGGTTCAGATGCTGGATAGCTCTGTTGGAATGGCAAAGGTAGAGGAGACGCTAATCTGACTTTTGAGAACCGACCTATATGGAATAAACATGACAAATTCTTCGTTCACAAATACCCTTATTGCACCAGATAAAAACAGAGCATCTGCAACTGTCCTGTTACGTCTATGAGTTTGATAGAAGAATGACGCAATGATTATGTAAGAGTAACGCCATCTCTCAAAAGATGAACACGGAACAA
Source organism: Trichuris suis (assembly GCA_000797535.1). NCBI lineage: Eukaryota > Metazoa > Nematoda > Enoplea > Trichinellida > Trichuridae > Trichuris > Trichuris suis. Next base: position 1,472,001 of record KN538379.1, read on the forward strand.
AAACGCATTTGAAAATCCGTTTGTCTATGTTGAAGTAAAGACAACTGCGAGCACGGACGATGCTGCGTTTCTCTAATAATAAGAAGGTGCATCCCGTCGTTAAAGGTTTGTCAGCTAGATTCATACATTAGCCTGAAGATATTGACAAATAGAGGAATAATAGAAAACGCAATGAAAGAGATGGAATGAGAATGTATTACATGTGGCAAGAATTATAGTGAAAAAGCTACAGACGCTCTTTTCAACAGAGGTTAATCGAAACGCAAGATTCATTTCTCCTTAATATCGGAATGAGCAGGTTGGCGCGCTCTGAACAAACCGCGATCGAAACCTCAGCGGCGACCCCCGTAATTGTACTGCCTGAATCCTGCAAGCCTTAAATTATGGCACATGAAAATACTTCAAAGGCCAGCTGAAGTCCTACAGCAACTAATCAGTTAGGTCTTGAAAATGAGCCAGCAACATGAGTTGCTGCACGAGTTTTGATACTTGTCCATAACAAACTTAATGGTTCTGCAGCAGATTCGCTGTTATGGAAACAATAGCCAGCAAACAGCACTGCTTTACTTCCATCGTGACGAAGCACTTTCTCCTAAATGTTACTCTTCATCGACGACAAATGTTCATTTGCAATCAACTCTTCCGGCCTTCTCTGGTACTTCACGGTTTGCAACGGGCGACTGTGGCGCTGTGCATCTCAAGAAACAAATTTCATTACTTCCAGGGGACTGTTATGTGCTGGGATTTGTAACTATTGCTGGTGCGTCAGCAAGAAAGGTCATCTACCTATGAAACTAACAGCATAGCAGTGTCATTCTAACGGTGATACAATAATGGATGAAAACGATATCTTCTCAGAAGCCGTCCATCGATAGTCTCTAATTTTAACTCTTACTGCGAGCTACTGGGCTAGCTAATATTCGTTAGTCTACTGAGCTGTTTCGCGCGCGTTGCTGTTCCTGGTAGATTGGAACATTAATCAGAATAATAGATTAATACTCCAATAGCATTTCACACTGCAAGCCGTACCTTACAGGTGACGCTATCTTGTGCGGAAGTGTACTAGTCCTGTTTATGAAGCATGACAAACCCATCTCTTTCCCTCGCTTTCTCTCTAAGCAATGCTTTAGTATGAAGAGTCGATTGATGAGAGCAGACAACTGCTACCTTTATGAATCAATGGAGTGACCAAGGCAAGCCTTTTGGCGCCGGTTCAACAACACTGTCTGGGAAACTGGTAGTAAGACCGGTTTGTCAACCCAGATTTGGAAGCAGTGTCAATCAAAAATACCTGACGAAATCGTCATCCGTTACATCGTCAGCGCCTTTTGTTGCTCGCTTTGCCTAAAAAGGGTTCAGCCTACCGATTTTAGGGCTGGGCAGCTTGTGTCTACGTCAGAACAGGTCTGCTGCTTACGGGAAGCAGGGAGGAAGGCCCTAAGGGGCAAACGACAGTAGGAAAATCCAATATAAATTTCTACAGTGCTGGGCAAATTGTCTTGGACTCTAACTACCACACGTTTAGCAGCGCTACGGTGTTGTACTGACGTGGCGCAGTGTCAGAAACAGGCAAATAAACAATTTTACTCCGCAACTGTGGAACGCCGGCGCTGAAGATGCCAAGCGCACTATGCTCCTCGTTGACAAAAGTCCACGGAAATTCCCACGGTGCTAAGCCAATCTTTGTCGAACCGACAACTTTAGAGAGAGAAAAATGATAAATGTGCCAGCATGAAGTGAGAGTTTACGCCACGATGCCATTTGTGGCAGGATTGAATGACTTCTGTTGTGTTTTGTGTTAGGGCTGCATCGACAACTCATGACGTACTATTAAAGTCCTGCCACAAGCATATCTGTGAAAAACGGAAAGGAACTTGCTGGATGCGGGCGTCACCACCTGGAGATGAACAAGTTGCACAAAAACGACTTGCATGACTTGACTGATTTATTGTTGGCAGGAAAGGTGTGAATTGAAGAGGACATTGTAGTATAGAATATACTAACATACCGATTTTGATGTCCAAGATGTCGATTAGCCGCAAAGTATGTTGTTGGCATGTTTCGTATGCAGCCTCCAAAGGAGCACAGCAGGCGCTGGCCATGGGTTTCCCTAGCCAGGAAAGAGATGAGCGTCAAAACGCATCGTGTGCCCAGATATTGAAGAAAATGAGAAATTGAAGTATCGCGAGTGGCTTTCCACCGTCTTCCTACGTTCGTACTGCGCAAGCGACCTTTTTGTTCTTCTCGCTTCTCTGCCAGGCAGCTCAGTAGCGTTGAAGGAAATTTCGGATAAATAGGTGCGGAACGCGTTGCCTGTCGCTCTCACTCGGTTGACAGGCAGATGCAAAGAAACCGGAAACGCGGGTGGACGACGGCAAATTGAAACTAGAGAAAAAGAGTGAAAGCACAAAGTGCGGCTCGCCACCAGCGGGAACAGATGTACTTGACGCTTTCTGCAGGGCAGTAAGCGCGAAGGCGTAAGTGCGCGCATGCTCTTCGACACTATCTCGTGCATCAGCTGAGCAATCAGCGTAGGAAATTTGCTCTCTTCTATCTTCTCTTCTCCTTCGTTACCCGCCGATGAGGCATTGGCAAGTGAGGAGGTGAGTGCAGACTATGCTAACAGAAGCAACTTGCAACGGTTCCTTTGGACTAGCTTTTCCCACCTCTTAAAAAAAGACCTGATCTTGTGTCTAACGGAAGAGAGGGCAATGGTCAGGCACGACCAGCCTAACTACCGCAACTTCCGTTCACTGCGCACATCTGGCAGGTAGCTAACATGCGTGAGTCAGCTAGACCGCTTAGATGACAAATAAATGGTCTTTTCAGTCAGTGATGTCTCTTCAGCGGCGCACATTGCACCAATTGACAATTATCACTTATTGTCATAAAGGAATACTTGGACACTTCAGTTAGACTGGATTGCTGTTTCTTAATCGACTAGGTATAATGCATGTCAAAATTCTCTTTGAACTACGCAGGTAACGAAGTGAAAGCGGATTCTTTTGCATCTAAAATCTAACAAAAGGAAGACGAAGGAAATTTTTACGTTTATGCGTTGTTGTTTTCCTCTCGATGCTCGAAGGTAATGTGTGCCTGATGGAAGTTAACAGACGCAGGGCGCTGGGTTTGCTGCTGGTGGTTTGCCGACGCCTCGTCATTCAGTCGAATTAAGTGCGTAGGAAAATGTTGACCCAGAGTCGTTGCATTAGGTTGCGATGTCAGAACCTAGCGGGAACAAGAAACGAAACGATTAAAGCGGAAGTTTGAGTCAACAAATCTGTTAATTAAAATTTAAATAATTCCGGATGTTGGCAATCGGCCACATCTTAGTAAGGCTGTCGCTGATCACAGTTTGCGGCAGGCGTGAATATTGCATTCTACAGCGATTTGAGCGTTACCTTTTAATAGCATGGTGCTAACATGCGAATCCATTTATTTCAGCTTCGCGCTGTAGCAGTAAGTACTAGTCTTCTCCCTTTCCTGCCTATTCCGGTGAATTGTACGTTTAGTATAGCTGAAACGTGTGCCAGTTTAAAAAAAATTTAATTAGACAAGAGTTAATTTAAGAGAAACTATTGTAACGTTGTTTGGAAAAGCTAAAGCAGGTTACTCGTTCGCAAGGGCCTCTATTGTAATCAAGACAGACGTTTCGAGAACGAATGACCTGTCTTAAATTTCGGAAGCAACTCAAGAAATCCAGTTTCTACTCAAAATAATGAAATCATCACTTCGACGATTTCTCGCTCAATCGTTTCTTTATCGAAAATGTGAAGCAGATGGAATGCAAGCACGCAGTTGAGACGCCCCGCGTTTTCTTAACTGTCACTGAAACAGATGGTCCTTCGCAAACGGCTGTTGAAATGTAAAACTTTCTGAAGACGGTCACATGTTTCTATCTGGTTATTTGGTTCACAAGGCAAGTTGCACATTCAGTGAAAGTAAATCATTGCTGTGAAATCCATGATGCTGAAGAGCATCCACTGCTGGCATGCGTCAAAGTACGCTAGAAAACCCAAAACACTAGTTTGGCAGTAGACTGCAGCAGATTACGTACCTTTCTCGCGTTCCTTCTTACTATCTTAAGATTTCTTGCATCAGAAATCTTAATGGGTGGACTGCGAAACGATTTCTGCCTCAATCGAAGTAGGCATGAGCATAACCTAAGTGCCAGTTAAAGTGCAATTCCATGAAGCATTATCTTGAATGTTGGATGTTTCGTAACGGGATGGTTGGTTTTCATCTTTTTGATCTTTCACGGCTTTTTCCCGTTCTGTGTTTGTACACAATACCTGTAACTAAGTTACCCGGGTTGCTTAGTTTAGTTACAGGTATTGTGTACAAACACAGAACGGGAAAAGGCCGTGAAAGATCAAATAAGATGAAATTCCATGAAGCATTAATATTCTTCAACTCAAGAAATCGTGTAACGGGCTGATGCGTTTTCACTGTGGTCTTTCCACAGCTTTTCCCGTTCTCTGTAAGATACTGAAACAAGCGCCCTGCCAAGGAATGGATGAGTAAGTTGTTAGGGAAATCACAAAGAACGATATACGTAGCTTTCGGAACTTGAGCGTCCCGAAAGCTATGGGTATTTTACAGATACACTTACAGAGAACGGGGAAAACTGCGTAAGGACCACAGTGAAAAGTATTAGCGTTAATAGAATAACTCTAAAACTGAGGTACAGAATAAGGAACAATAAAACTTATAATTTTCCTTCTGAGGATTTCTGGTTCAAGAAGCTGCTGGAGTAATATGTGAGCAGTTAGTGAAACCCAATTGGCACTCACAGATGGACGGTTAAGGGCAAGCAAATCAGGTGACTCGTGAACCTGAGCAGCAAAGAAAGGACAACCTGTGAAATTAAATATACAATGATTATTTACGATACGGCTGAAAGCGCTGCCCAGCTTGGAGCTCATGAGCAACTATTCATCAGCGCTTCTAGCGTTTAAGATAAAGAAGATGAAACACTTTGCGCTCTGAATGTCAGCCATTTAGATGCTCACTGCCTTGACAGTTGAGATAAATATATGTTATGGAAACTTCCTTGCTTTACTCGAAACACTTTGGCAAAGAATAGAAGCATAATTTCTTCAGCAAAAGGTAATGATATCGTACGTTTCAGAAATGCTCTTGTCCGTCGTCATCGACTTTAGGACGGTGTTTATTCACTAAGGGATTAAATAGGCCCATGAGAACGACGGGTGCGATTAGTTCGGTAAGGTACAACATTGGAATGCATTAATTAGTGCGCCCCATACTTCAATAACCGCCGCCCTATTGTCGCGCCTGGTGTCGGAGTTGCTTTTGATGTAGAGCGCCTCCTTTATAGGCCTTAAGTGAAAATGTCTCTCATGACAGATTATCCTTTCATGGGTCGAGCGAGCGGTGAGAAGCATGCTTAACGACCACAGAGGCTTTAATCGCTTTGTCCGTGGCCTTTCCTTGGTCTACTGTAGGCGGGTGTTCAGGGCTGGTGGCAACTTCCCCCATTGCGCCTTCGTTCAGGATTCTCGTAACTTTTCAGGTTCTGCACGTGCTGATAGGACCTGTGAAGTAAAGTGTTGCCCGTTTCTCCTTCACAGAAGGCGTTTCAACCACATTTTATTTCGTAAACGACGCGTGGTCTATTGTTAAAAGGAACTCTGACCTTGTCACTTCAAAGGATCGAGCTTGAGTATGCGCCGTGCGAAGGTAGGAACGCTAACTGAGAAGCCCGAAGGAACAAATGAATACTAGATCAGTAAAAGTGATGCAGCATTGTATGCAGCGTACAAAACTATAGTAGAAAAAATCATGCCTTGCAGGTCAGAATATGACGTTGCAACTGCGCAGGCATACAAAAACACTAGAGCCTGTCCTGTTCCGCAACGGTGCAACAGTATTTCCTAGAAGCTGACGTTACTCTTTACCCCAGACAAACCGTGTTATATGGAATTCACGAATAAAAAGACCGTGGGAAACGAGAGCAGACTGTATTCAGAACTTCGACCATTCGAAATTTCGACTTTCGGTATTTCGATCGTTCGATGTTTTGAATATTCGGTATTATGACTTTCGATATTTCAACGATTCGACATTTTTACCATTCAGGGTTTCGACTTCCGGGGAGGTTTTATGACCACTAACGGGACCAATATAGTAGCTTCATTTACTCACCGAAGGTACTTTTTCTGTCATCATTTTGCAGATACAAGACTTTTCGTTAAAGGCAAAACAAACTTTGTTCAGGATGTTGCCGCTGCCTATGCACACCCCAGTTCCTCTCGTGTTGATTCTGCGCAGTCCATGTTCGCTGTGCAGACTTCCCTTTCTGAATCGAATTGGTAAAATGGTTACCCTATGTTTTAAAGCCTTTCAAGGAGTTGAAGCTTCTTTTTACTCTAAATTCACGAGTGCACATTTGTAACCTAAGCTCGTAACATTTTCACTTTTTTGACATGGTTTGCGTGTGGTCAGTATTGTCAGCGTATACAGTTGCGAAATAAGCCATGACAAATGGCTTATGCCCAGCTATGAGCAAAATGAGCTTACTTTGCTTAATTCTATGCTGCGAAAACATAGAAAGGAACTTATCCTGTCGTCCGTATTAGATTTCTGGAAACACCTGATCATGCAGCTGTGACTGAAGGGTTGAAATTTGGTGAAATTTTGTTGTTTTGCGGCACCTTGTTTGACCGTTGTAATTTGCTATATTATCACTTACGTCTTTGCTAAATGTAGATTTTTTGTCGACTTTAAAGACTGAACGTTTCATGAGGGGTCACGGTTTTTTGCAAGAAAAAACGGCTTTTATTCCCAACTAGTACGAAACCAGTCGCGTTCCGAAAGCGTTGAGTACTTTTCTGTGATTTCATACAACGGGAATAAAGCCGTTTTTCTTGTGGACTTTTCATCGTGTGTAAAATTTCCGTTTAATTTCTTTGAAGGAAACAGCTTCCAAAGCAAAGCTACCTTTGAAATAGATCAACACTGAAGTTAATCGCGTGTTCAACATTCGCTGAAACCGTTCAGCTCAATGCCATGGTTGTTTCTACTGTTTGTAGTGAACTGTCGTGATTTACTGTTTTCTTCTGACTTTCCTAGACTTCTAAATGACATAGTGACTGAGTCACAACTCATCGCCTGCTACTGTGCCCACCGAAAGATCTTCTTCTGGTTTTTCAAACAACTTTAAGATCTCCTTCGCTGCAGCACCCGAAGTTTCCTCTGAAAGGGCGAAAGAGGTCTGGGCACACAATGTGCCCAGGCCTCTTGTCGTAATTAGACTTTGCACCAGTTTCTAGCACATCAGATTAAATATCCGTAAATATTCAAAATTCTGTAAAAGGTCCAGTCCTTAGCAATCTGGATAAAAGAATATTCATCTGCACTAACTCTCTCTTTGTACAAGCAGAATTCACTCATATTAATTAACTATTTGCGATGTTCTATCTGATAACTTTGTATTTTCTCCTACTACCGATTGGTGACCCATTGATTGGTCAGTGCTTCATCCTTGAATGTCAGCACTGAGGTTATGATCTGCAGTAAAACATTTCAAGTGAGGTATCATATGTAAGTGTAAACAGATTAATGCTTTATCAGATATAACTGTGATTTTTTCTCATTAAAGGAAAAGGAGTAATTCTGTATCATAACAGAAAGTAAGTATTAATAGTTTATGGCTGAAGAAAAGAGCCCAGAAAATTTCATGTTTTATATTTCCCCTTTGCTTATCAGTCGTTTTACAATTCAATGTGATTCCGCCGCATCGACGGATGAAAGGCTATATTGCTGTTCACTGCTCAACAATTACTTATGATCTTCTAATCAAATTGAGTTCTTCCAAACAAGCTTGCTGCGGCGCAGTTCCTACAGTTACGCAATATCGCGCAACACATTCTTCAGCCTATTACCTAAGCTAGCCATTGTAATAGGTCAATAGAAGATTTATTTTAAGATTGCTCTCCAATCATAATACCTGCACTACGATATGCCACTTCAGCTATATTATTAATACCATTACAATATTTTCTTTGTGCTCATAAATGCGCCCCATCTAATCTTATAGAGCTACAAGCCTTTTCCGTTTCTCTCCAAGTAGTTAACGCTTAGTCTTGCGGAACTGACATAGTCGACTAGCTAGACTGCCTGCTAATTACGCCCTTCGTAAGCCGGCGCCGTGCAAATAGGGCGACAATCCTGCATGTGGAAAAATGCTTTCATACAAACAGCATGCTTTAAAGACACATTTTCGTAACTTGGTCAAATTGAGGTTATTATGCCATTCCGGTGGACGAACTGAAAGCATTCTTCTGAATATCGATTTTCATTTTCTGCAAAGATCTGCTTTGCTGCTTATCTAAACATGTTACTCGTCAGATCTTGCCATTCAGCAGCGACTGAGTGTGGCGGTCGGCATGGCGGCTAGTAGTTCAAGACTGATGTTAATATCTTCGTAGCCCAGATCATTGTTCTACAAACTATTTCACAGCAAATATGCAATCAGTAATTTAGTTTTCGTCTTGCTCACTGGTAAGCTTTCCTTTGTTACGCATGTTTCAATAAAAAGGGTGAACAGCGAAGACGAAATTGGTTACTTTTCTGCGTGAAGACCTGAACTGCTATTTATAGTTCTCAGACAACAAACGTGAACTCACATGGAAGCTCATTTTATTATGCTCTTTTACACAAACGAGAAAGTTATTAATATTATGGCAGTTAGTGAAACGTAAATGACTTCATGGAATTTCAGGTCATTGTGCCGTTCGGTTATGGATATATATACACAGCCCTTCAAAGTATTGGTTATCGTGTTTCCTCTTTCTGGCGCCAGGCTTATGATCACTTGAGATGTTATTCTTTCATTTTCCAACGTCAGTATGCATAATCATATGCTAAACTTCTTCAAAACAATGAAGCCATTCAGGATAGGAGTGCAAACAGTACAGCTGCCAGAGATGATCGACTTACTGCTCTTTTTGACAGACAAATGGACTTACTATCATTTTGCATTATTTCATGGCAGTCTAAAGGAAGATTGGAAATTTATCTGATTAGCCTTCCATAAAAACTCGGTAAGGTTAGTAAAGTTATCTTTTGCTTCCTGAGCATCACTGAATGAATAGTGAACCACTGCCCCAAGTAATAGAACCAGCTACAACAGCATGTCTGATGCTAACTTTAGGCATTTTCTCTATTTGTTGAGCTATTTTCTAGGCGGAATTTTCCAGTCCACACTAATTCTAAGGGGACAGCACATTGCTGACATTCTTTTCTTCGTTGCCGGCATGAAAATCAGCTTAACTAATTTGACAATAGCATAAACCTTCGATTGATTGAAATTGGGTTTCGTTTTATGTGAAACTGATAGCAGGCATGCACTCGCAATAACGGACAAACATTATTAAATCCACAAATCAATAGGGTAGCCATTTAAGCGTGAATAATGCTGAGCGTCAAAAATTTTCAGCCATACAACATCCTCAAGCTTATCTGAATTTCACTGGTCGTTCACGACATCTAGCTTCAGTCAGATGGAAGTGACATCGATGATGAAGTGACATAGATGATTCAAACAACCTGCAAACGATCTCATTATTGCTTGTTTCATTGAAATGACGACATGACACGCTTAACTGAAACGGGGTTTTGCCTGGGAACAAAGCTACCGCTTCATGTGTCCAGCTGACCGAAAGTAAAAAGTAAAGCAGTTATTAGAGTGCACAACAGAGCTTATAATTAAATATAGAATGTCTGATAACGACTGTGTAAGTTTTCGTGGACAAATGGCACTGGATCAAGTTATACGTATTTTTTATTTATTGCGACGGGTAGGCAGAGCTTTCGGGTGCAACTGATCCTGTCATCAGCACCTTTATAATAAGGGAGCTCATGCTTTTATTAATAATTTTGCAGAACTGTTCTTGTAAAACAACTCCGTTTAGCTGTTACTTGTTGAGGCTCGCAAGTAAAGAACGAAAGTCAAGTTAATGGAAGGGCAGACAGAAGCGCGTAGAGCTGACGTGGACAAGTCTTGTGAAGCGTATCTACGTGCTAATTTTACCTTTTCTGATAAGTGACAATTTTGCAGCCTCTGTGAAACTAGAGTACAGGCTTGCTAGACACAAGAATGCAATTTGCGCCATCAGTTATTTAGTAATGACGTAGGAACATGTTCTGTCCAGAAGTTCTACGCTCAATTGAGGCATTCAAAATGCACTTCTTTGCGCTAATGTTTAACAAATCATCAGTTGAGCTAGCTGTATGTTATTACCAGTATTTTAATTACGAGTGTTGGCGTTTGAACCTGCGACTAAGCTGTCTCAAAAGAACGAAGCAGAATTTACTAGTCGTAAACGGACCTACTTTTTTACTGCAATTTTCAATGCGAAGTATTCATGAGTATTCTAAGCGCGCTGCGAACGTTAGTTGCAATCTGCAGCTGCAACGACGGAATCTCGCTGAAGTATTGGACATTTCTTCTAAATTGGGAAAAGCTAAGAGCAGCAGGGTAGAAAGAGAATTAATAGTTTTCCTAATGAAGTCGTAAAGTAAGCTTCCTTGCGAACATTTAATTTCTCTTGAAAACACAAAACTGATTTGTCTGACAAAGCTCTAGCGAATGGTAAAAGTGAATTACACTTTCGAAGTGCACAGTGAAATGTGCCTAAACGACTTCACAAAAACGTATGTCCGCTGTAGAATCATGCTTCCTATCCACCTGTGACTGGCTCAGCATGTCACGTAGCTTTGTGGCTACATGTGACCGGCAAATGGAGACGGTGGCAACATGCTTACAGATAAAACGTTCCCTTTTGTTCAATTTCGAAGGTCAATGCCCTTTTTCGAAATAAACTATTGCAAGTGTCTCCTGATTCAAACTTCTCGCTGTGCCCGTTTTCCGTATTGATCGGCAGTGACAAGGAGAACACTGAACACAGAAAGACGCTAAAACTAGCTGCTGTTTCACGATTGATACTGCTGTAGACATTAAGAAAGAAATAGCGGTCATTCATTGATTTTACTAAAAGGGAAGGACGTTTCCTATAAGTGCATGAACAAACAGCATCTCAGTGAGGAAAATATTTAAGCGATTCACATGTTGTTCACGCACTTATGATGCATAATTATAGTACTTTTGTTCGGTCTTAAAGCCGTTATTGTTTTGCTATGGAAAGCGCAAAAAAATTAACTGCTTTTATTGGACAATGAATCATCTCACTAAGCAGTGTACGATGCTGAACGGCTCATATTTCATGTACGCTATTGTAATCCTAAGAATTTAGTGTGCGCATAGTTCATGGTATCTAATGTTGACATACATATCAGCAGTTAGGCAGGTTAGTGCTCAGGAATTTTCAGCATACGTTCAGCTCTTAGCCATTTTGCTAGCGAACGTTTATCGATTCCCGTTGTTTCTTGACAAAGGCCCTTGTGGTAGAGCATTCCGCGTGCACTGAAAGCTAACTGTGCAACGGCATCGCGATTCCCCTTAATGAAATGTTTTTTAACATTTCTGAAAGCCGAAATTGATTACAAACTTTAGGAGATTCGTTGCGGAGGTTTGATTTTCTCATTGGCAAACATATCTAATTAGTGAATGAACATATTGTAGACAGAAGTCTTCAATTGAAGTTTTTGAATCGGATAAAGGAAAATGTTCATGTGTTTATCATCGTATCCGTCAGCCGGAATGAAGGATGCGATGCGCGGAAAAGGCTGAACTTGCTCATTGCGCAGTGTGCATGTAAGTTCAAGTTACAAATGGACTTTTCCCCTTCCAAAATCAGAACTACTTGATACTTCTGAACAAATTTCTATTACGCTTGCCTTTACCATCATACTAGCGTAAACAAACATCATTATTTAAAGTTAGAGTAGGTGCTCAGTCGAACAGATTTTGCAAAACACCAAATAACACAACATGAGTGACAAAAGCCTCGTGACTGCCCCTGAGGCTAACTCAGTCGATCAATGAATCGATTGTTGGGTCGATCAATCGACTGCAGGAACTACTCCGCAAGCTCACTCGATTAGAGAGAAACTGAGGTCCACAAAACGTTCTTTACATTACGAAGCTTAGCAAGATTCCACTCTTAACAGCTTAGGTTCGTACACACACTATAACACTATACATGTTGTATGGAATTTGCTGGTAAAGAAAGTTTCGTAGATTGCGTAGATATCAAAGAAAACTATGCATTCATAAAGCTGTGCCGATATTATCAAAAACTCACCCACGCAAAGTAAGGAACCGTTACTCATTAAGTACACCGACTGTCTCCATTACTCACCATAATGCGTTCGTTGGTCTAGTAGCCCGTTGGGTAGCTTCGATTTGGAGCAAACGTCTTCCTTTTTGATGACGCAAGAGTATCCATTGATTTTTCAACCTCCCCTGTAGTTTATTGATGTCATTCTAAGTTTCAAGGCGACGACTGCGTTACGAGAGGTGGCTGAACTGCTGTGGCGTCCAGATGATTCAGCTCAAGCTAAATTCCTCTGCCATCAAAAACGGTGAGTTTTGCTCGCTAAACATCTATTCTTTACCTTCCCTGAATACCAACGCTGCAATCCAGGAACGCCATTTTTTGCACGATACATTGCTAAGTAACTTCTCAATTATAGTCTTGCAGTTTCAAGTAAGGTATTTTAACAATACCAACCCTGTCCTTTTTAAGATTGCTCAAGCAAGATTTCCTAGTTTGATAACAGTTTAAGACGCGGCTATTAATAGCTGTTCGGCTACACTCCTTCAGTCAACCATAGCAAATGATACGTTTAGACTAAAATGTTCATAACACAGTGTACTCATTTTAAGAAATCGGTTTTGATAATATTTGTACCGGCTTAAACCGTTTACTAAAGCGATTGAACACAGAGCTTTTGAGGAAGGCCTTCCCCGTCATCAGTGATGATATAATAGCGAAAAACGACTATACTAATGTCGTAATTGTCGTGCGATTTTGAAGTAGGGGTTGAGATTTAAAGATAGCCCGGTTGGAATGAGTTTAAACGCTGGCTTTCCATGTAATGGTAGTAAAATCAATTGTGAGTACTGGAATAGGGAGGTTAGGTTCCGTGTTCATTGTGCGAATTATTCGTTTCGTCTCTTCAGTTACTCCTCCTCATCGTGGTTGGTCTTTTACCTTTTTGTGCCTTTTTTCTTCGTTTTTGTCCATCGTGGTTTTCCCTTCACGAAGAAGATGCAAAAAGAAGAAACTACGGTGAATAAGAACGAAGGAAGATGGTACAAAAAGCAAGAAGAAGACACCAGCCATGGTGAGGAAAAGCAACTGAAGAGAAAAAGAATAATTCCCAAAACTTACATGGAACTTCTCCTCCCTATTCCAATTTTCACAATTGATGTTACTATTATTGCATGGAAAGTTAACGTTTAAACTCATCCCAGCCAGGCTACTATTAAACTTCAGCCCTTACTCCAAAATGACACCACACCTCAATTACCATGTTAATATCGTCGTTTTTCGTTATTGTACTAATACTGATGAGGGGAAGGTCATCCTTGAAGGCTCTGTATTTAACCGCTACAGTGAACGGTTTAGCCAAATACATTTATTATGAAATTCCAAGAAACCGTTAAAAAGAACGACATTTTGAAGGGAACCAGTTTCTCTCATTCGGACTCATGCTGTTTCGATCGCACGGATCAGAGAACACTACTATGTAGGAACGTTTTAGCGCACAGAGCGCTTTCTTCGAATTTCCTGTCCATTAATATACTTTTTGATGACCTAGCTGGTAGACAATGGTCTTGAGAAACATGGCTCAAGAACACTTCAAGTTATTGAATGGCAAGAAATTCTGATGTACATTAAAGGAGAGCTTGATCGCAGACGAACAGATGGTTCCGTTTTTTCTTTGCGCGAATCGTTGCCACCGTTCCAAACGTAAAGACTCCCCGT
>KN538379.1:1494629-1522445 GCA_000797535.1 Trichuris suis
ACGTCACCCTTTTACTCGCGCTCCAAGTCAACAACAACTGAAAACTAGGAAGGGGAAAGCATGATGGTAGTGTTTTCGAAAACCGGTTTGTAGATGCCAGGAGCCGATAGGTTCGGGCCAACGTTAAGTCTCCAGTAGGCGATCAGTACACAACAGATAGAGCCTCCTCATCTTTGAGTGATTGAGCTGCATTGTATTAATAGTTACTGGTTAGCAAAATGAAGTCTAGCAGCTTTCATAGTTTAACGTTAGGCCTATGAGAGGTTTACCTTGCAATGGTATTTTTGCCGGAAGCTCAGAGCAGAGTTTGCTGGTATAACTTATGCTCATGGTAACTCACTGTTATTCGTGATTGATATTTTGTTCCCATATTATGCCATGATGTCGTTGTTAACACGACAAAGAAGGAACTTCAGGCGAACGGATCTAGGTATGGTTTAACCAATAACGTTGGATTATCATCTCATTTTGCCAAGTTTTGGAGTGCTTTCTGGTCTTCCTAACTGCAGTTCGCGGGTAAGTCAGATAATATTAGTGACAGATAACGGAACTGAGCAATACCATTCGCAGTAATTATCTGCGAAAGATTAAGATGTATTTAAACTAAAGAACAGTAGTTTTCTGCGCTATGCTCGCTCGTTTGGCAGCGACTCTTCTTTTTATTCAGCTTAGTATTGCAGGTGGTAATAACGTAGAGCTCTCCGTAATGGTATGTGTCAGTCAGAAGTTGTTTTGTACCAGGCTGGTATTAGCATAACCAGCCAGGTAATGCTACCACTTACGACATCTCAGCTTATGTTCTATTAATATTAGTAGATAATTTAATGAAGGACTTTTGTAGTGAAACAGGCAGCGGTTACGAGTTTAGTGGAGGATCTTTGTGCCACAGTCGCCGCCACTATGCTACTACAAAGACATTATAAAATTATTAGGTTGTTTCACTAGAAGTTGATGAAAGGTTGCGTTCTCTGAGCGACTATACCTCAAGGATGCGTTAACTTTATTTACCGAAGTATGCACCACTAGAATCAGCGGAACGTTCACAACGTTTGACAAGAGAATTAGTTGTATCTTCCTAACATTTTCTGCGGCAGGAGGCGAGAATCTCCTGGAAAGAATATTCGATGACCACCCTTACGGGGTAAACGTTTTTACCGCAAGAAAGCGTCGAAACCCCGGGAAATATGATAATTGGTAATGAGAAGGTCTGCTCAGTACGAACGGTGGCTAACGATCTCAATGCCCGGCCTGTCTAGTTTGTCGCATGCCTTCATCGCAGTATGCGCCGGATGCAGTGATGCAGAAGGGTCGACGTTCCTCGAATGAACATCTACGGCTGCTGTCTTTCCATGTTGTACCAGTTCCAGAACATGCTAGTAGGCGTTCGCTGTATTCTCCTTCTGACGGGCATAGAATGGACGAGTCCCATGACGCTCAGGCATAAAGAGAATTTGACCTTTTCTGGGCAAAGGTCTAACTTCGGAAAGGCTTTTTATTGCCTACTTTCGTTGACCCACGCAGGCACCCATACTCTGTCATCATAGAGGCATCGCTTTTCGTCGCAGGGAAAACGTCCATTCCATTGCCGTGGTTGAAAATTCCCAAGCGTTCAACGTTTTGGTTTTGGACAGTTAACAATGTTACCTTCAGGCTATGCTCTTACCTAAACGACGTAACTCAGCGTCTGACAAGGAGAAGGCAATTCGTTGTGAAAAACAGTAAGCAATTCTGCAACAAACCAAACGCTTGTCTTTTCCCCATAATGACATTCGAGTGACCCGTGACGCTAAGCATCTTTTTACCAGCATTCCTGTGGAGCAAACCTTGACCATTGGAAGAGCTGTTGCATTGGTGAAGCCTTCATGCGTAGAACAAACTGAACTGTTCCATATTAACAAATTTGCTTCCTTTTGCCCAGCTGTCATTTGTTGGGCAGTTGGAAATGTTCTATCTATTTTGGACTACGAAGTTTTATATGCCTTAACTCTTATCAGAGATAACTCTACTAGTGAAAATATTCACCACCCGCATTTACGCATCGTTGCCAACAGTCTAGAAACGAATATGTCCCGTTTGGGAGAAGGACGGGGTCACGAGTATCAATCAACTTGCGTGCTGCTTTCTAGACCTGTTCTGAATTTTTGAATGCCCTTATTGACAAATATCAAAATATTGCTTATTGTCAACAGTTTCTGAAAATCGGTAATGGCTGCGCGTTGTCAATGCGTTTTCTTAAGATTTCAGTTTGTGATTGTTGCACTGTTTCCTACTACTGTTCTGCAAACGTCTTACGACTTAGTCTTATGGGTCACTGACCTGAGTTCAGTTTAACAGTACTGCAGCTTTGGTAACTGACAGCATAGTACGAAATGTCTTGAGGAAGCGTTCAAGACAGTTTTTTGGGAGAACAGAATCGATCAGCGGCTGCCTTAATGCAGGAAATGCGATAAAGGATGTTGATCATTCAAGAGAATCTTTTTCATTGATGCAAAATACATTAGCAAGCTGAACCTTTCCTAATGGGCATATACTTTCATGTTGTTCAGTGTCACGTTGCTTTCACATTTGCAACGGCGAAAGTAAAAATTGAGGATTAAACTTGTATCAGAAACTTAGACAAACAGCATCTAAGCAATGTTTAAGACGGGTAAAGTTGCTTTTTCTCTCGTTGCGCTTATGTACTGAAATCCTCTTTGTTAAGAACTTAATAAAGTATACCCTTCAAGCATACTTGATCCACCAGATAGAACGAAATTATAATGCTCTAAACACCCATTCTGCAGTTCTTACAAAGTGAGGTATGCACTTGGTTTACTCATTTGACAAGCGTATGGCAAAGCATCAATAGCTAAGTCAAGGCGCTTAACAACTTTTATTTGTTAATAGCGGAACTGCATGCGCAATATGATCGTGCTTCTATGTGTCATTCAATGGACGCCTACAAAAATTTCACTGATTGCAGACGTTTTCAGACAGCGATTAGAGCTTATGCGGGAACTGTACGTAAGCCAGTTTGAGTGTACCTCCGGCTGTCCAGAAGTGTTGATTGACACGTTCAGTGGCACTGATCCATTTTATGATAGATTCCCTTGGTTTCGACTCGTTGGAAGAGCCTTTGTGTACTTAACGAATTTGCTATTCAACGTCCCGCTGGTACACAAAGTCTCAATAGTCAACGAGAAAGGAGAAGTTCAAGGGTATTTAAGAATTGGAGTTCAAATAGTTGAGAAAGGTGAGTAGTTCGTATCGCAGCTTAACGACGCGATATAATTGTATAACATACCTACGCTATTTAATTAAGAGAAAAGTCTACGATACGACTGCACGGCGTGAGAGCTTTTGTAATGTTCTCCATACCTTGCAGATGAAAATGAAAAATGTGAAGTCAACACAAGGATAAAGCAATGTGCTCGGTTGACATTTCGCGAAGAAAATTTTTCGAGGCGACAGACACCAAAGGAAGTAACTGAACACAGTATGTCTGCTTTGTCGCTTCAAGATCGAGTTGTGGAAGGCAATACTGGCGAGAATTTTTCTCCGTTTGATACGCTACCCAGCCTTACACCAAAGAAATCAAAGGAAATTCCAGAACATCAAGCAAAACTGTTGGGTGAATCTTCTTTTGCGAATAAGTCGCTACTTGAAAAAGTAACGCAAATGAATTACGAGTTCCCTGAGCACATGAAAGAGGGAGAAGAGCTCACGTTTCGGGTATCTGTACTACAGGCACTGAAAGTTCCTGTTGAATACATCGACTTGTTCTGTCAATTCAAGTAAGGCCTAATCTTACTACCGTTACGACAAAATTATTCCTTTTTCAGCTTTCTGCATCGGCACGATGAAGCTTTCTCAACTGAACCGGTGAAAAACAGCGGTAAAGAAGCGCTATCGTTCTATTATGTTCAGAATGTTAGATAAGAAACGTTATTCCGGATTCTTTCTGAATGCAACCATTACAGCTCATTGTCACCGTATCCAAAGCATTTCTTCATTACATTCACCATTATCCTATTATCTTTGAGATTTTTGGGCATTTTCAACCAACGTCTTCAGTGGAATCCCTGCTACCGACGAAGCCTGCTAGTGAAAGGTTGGCAGTCTTGCAGTTGTTTGTCCATTATCAGAATCGGTTTTTAGGTTTGCACCCAAGAAGCCTTCCTTTATGCAGTCCATTGGGCTAATATCTACACCAATCAAATCTTCACGTACAAGTCCGCTACCGTCCATTAGGTAGGTTGTTTGTGCAAACTTTTAGTAAAACTCAGTATCTTCAAAACGCAGCCACAATCCTGTTCGTTGCAAGCATGATCTGCTTGTTCACTTCGAAATATGCGAGCTTGCACCAAGCGGTGAATATTCATCAGCGTTTGTCAGCCATTCGCAGAACGCGCCTACAGACGGTGTATTCCTACTTCATCAAGGCATCCAAAGAAGAGTCCGAGTGACAATTTGCCACGAAACGTGTTCTGATCTCAAATGGATTGACTGCCAGGAGCTTGTGATTGGTAAACTATGGCCATCAGGTTTTCAGCCTACGTCAATTAAACGTGTAACGGCTTCCACAGGCCGGATAAGGTCTACCCCGGATTCGATGTTAGACGATTTCGACGCGTTGTCCCTGGGCCTTTTTCAGGGTCATTACTTAGAGATGAAAGACGATAACAAGTAAGTTTATACCAAGTCAGGCGAGTCTACTTAATACAATATTTGAAATGCAGAGTTTATTTCCAATTCGAAGCCGCGTGGGATAGTTCACTGCATAACTCTGCCCTGCTGAATCGTGTGACTGCATTTGGGGAAAAGGTGTATATGACCATTTCAATATATATGGAAGTAATAGATGAAGCTAATCATTGCCTTCGCTAAAGCGAACGACTTTTAGATCGAGAACTGCTCACAGCTAGCTGTGATAAGCAAAGATTTGACCGTTGTACTATATTCTCGTGATAGCAGGCTTTCCGCAGCAAGCCGGTATGTATTTTTGCACATATTCTAACTTGTGTGAGATCATAGCTGGGCTCAAGAAAGGATTATTCATAACTTGACTGTGTGATTGGACGTGTGTCCTTGCTTAGTTGACATACATGCATTCTATAGAGACTTGGAACATTTGAATCAAGTGATAATGGAAGAGTATAATCCTTTGGTCATATGCATATGCATTAGATAAACACGTGTAATTAAGAATACTATTCAATCGCATAACCATTTTAAAATTCTGTCATTTTCTAAAGATAATGCGAACTACAAAGAAAATGTCAAGTAACATGAAGCGCCTACTTATGCGGGCGCTCTTTTGGCCTTCGAACTAAATAAAAGATTTATTCTGATAGCGTGACACTGTCCTTTGTAAGGTAAATTTATACTGAAGGTACAGGTTCAAGATGGTGGTTCTGTGTGACCCTGTGATGTGGTTGCTTATATTTGGAACGGATTAAGTTTCTTTCAAGCAGTTCAGTGTGCTAGTAAATCATTTAACTCTTTGCCATGCCTGTTTAATATTAGCATATTACCAGTGATAATACTATACAGTGACAATACTATACTAGTCCTTTCTATTGATATCAATACGTTCGGACGCTAACGACCGGCAAACTCATTTCTAATATCCTCATGTATCTTCCGTTAATGCTCTCAATAGAGGGGAGTCTTCTTTAAAGAAGACTTAGGCCAGCCAAGATTGTTAGGCTACTGAACAATTTGTGGTGAAGGCGCAGAAAGTCCGGAGCCTTTAGGAAGCACTGTCTCAGTCGTCAGCTGTTTGATGGAAGAGCAAACATGATAGTTTTTGTGCATTAGAAAACTATTAACTCACCATTAGTTATTCGTGTTCTTCTGTAATAACACTTCATAGAAACAGTAATTCCTACGAGTTCGGAACCTGCCTACCGGCAAGGCTACCTGTCCATTTGGTAGAGTAAAAATAACCTTTGTTTACTAATAACAATTTTGTTTTCGACAGCAATAGCTAGAATTTCCAGGTCAATTTAGACAATAGGTAAATGTCATTACTTAACAACCTTTCGAGTTATTTCAGGTCACATTTTAAATATGACGTTCTCTGCTTTCCTACTGGTTGAGCAACCGAAGCAGTGATGTTGTGACGTAGTCTTATCTGAAAGGCATTAAGCAATCGTGTCCTTCAATTAAACGTTTGTTTGGTGATCAGCGAAATACCCTGCTTCCCATTTTAGATCGCTACGAAGTCTGTTGGCTGGCTCGTTTAACTGTCCTGAGAGGAACAAAGTGTCTGGCCTCTATGAACTGCTGCTGAAGGAAGCTGTTGATACAGGTAGTCCAGGTACTTGGTGGCGCATGTTTCTCCATATACCATCCCTTATCTCTGCTTCCGCAAGCTGCTTAAGTGATTACCGTGAGTCCTGGATGCGCGTGCGCAATATTTACAAAGTGGTTTGCACAGAACATTACGTTTGACCAATTGTTAATTTGTAAGAAAAAGCATGGCTGACTTCAGAAGCTGCCGGCACAGTGAAACCAGCAGCTGATTTCTAAACCTATCTAAAATATATTTTTTGGTTAATGAAAAGCTTTGAGAATAGACACCTAAGCTTATCATCTGATGGTTGCATTTTGACAATCCCCAACTCACAGACGTAATTTGCAATAAAATCAACAAAGCTTTTGAAATAGGTTCACTACGAAGACGTAGACGAGTACTTGACACATCGTCTACTTATGTGCGAGGAGAAGAAAATCTCGGCAATTGGCGTCCGCGAGGGGATTCCCTCATATTTGACCATGCATGGGAAATTGAGAGATTGACTCGTCTACAACAAGTAAGCGCGTTTAACCTTCTCTAACCTTGCCACATAGACTTTGTCAGGTGGAGAGAACGCGCTTGCTCCTTCGGCTCCGTCGTCGACTTAAGCAAGTAAAGCAGTTAATGTTAGACCAGCAACCAAACAAAGACGAGAACGTCCAAACCCCGGTATCACCAACTGAACCTAAACGACCAATCCCTCAGCAAGTAGAGCTGACGAAAACAGAGCGCAACACAGTTTTAAAAGTGCTGAAGCTAGTTAAATTACACATTCCTGTTAACAAACAACCCCCAACTGGAGGCAAAGTAAGTTGCCCACTAACAAAACGCCCCACTGTGAGTATGGTTCACTTTACAGGCTGAAACACCAAGCAGTGAATACTGCTTATTTAGCAACAGTGTCACTTCCAGCGGAATATCAAGTCTAACCACTAAATCGGGAAGCAGGTAGTAGTAGTGAACCGTTTGAGCAGCTTTACAGGTTAACAGATTTGTACATCTCTCTTCAGCTTAGCGACGGTGGAATCCCCGAGGAAAACGAAGTCACATTCGAGCGATGATCTGAAGCAATTGTTAAGCCCAGAAGAACTGGACAACGTAAAGAAGTCTCTGAGCTGTAACAAGCTTTCCTGCTCCGGCTGCTACATAGCAGAGGTGAACAGGATGATGTTGTTTTCGAGTAAACCCTTTAGTGCTGGGTTTAGGTCCTCGAAAAGCGAGTAGGATGTGTTGTTTCCAAGAAAGGGTACATGAACTTTCTGGAGGAAAAAACCCGAGGCTGGATGAAGCGATGGGTGGTGAGAAGGATGTGAAGTTTCAAACTGTATAAAATCGCATCGATTAATCGCATAGGTGGTAAGGAGGCCATACATTCTGCTTTTCAACGACGAACGTGATCCTGTAATTCGTGGGGTTATAAATTTGGCGCACACCCGAGTGGAATATTCTGAAGACCAGCTAGCAATGTTAAAGGTAGGAGATGAATTATCCAAACTAGTGTTTAAGTGCATTTCCAGGTGCCGAACACATTTTCCGTTTGCACCAATCATCGCGGATTTCTGATGCAAACTCTGAGCAATGAAGAAATGCAGGATTGGCTGTATGCGATAAATCCTCTTCTAGCAGGACAAATCAAATCCAGATTAGGCAAAGTGGTTGACATCCCAGACAAATAAAAATCAAAACAAGGAACAATAGGTGGCAATTTTCATTTTATCCTGCCACGTACGTCTGTTCTTCTCATTCTTTAAATGCCTATTTGCTCCGTTGAGTATTCGCATCCTTTCCGAGAAAATGTTCTCGTCTTCCTGTCTCTCCCATTGCACTGAATATATAGAACGACAGCTTGTGTTACTGTGCGGTAAAATGAAACGTCCATGCTTTTAGTACTTTAATTTATCCTCAACAGCACTTCATTGCGCCGCGTTATTTTTCTTCTCTTTGCTAGTTCTTGAATAGACAATTGCAGTGTGGTCTGCTCGCTGCTAGGCATTCTACATTCATCCCAGGATAACAAATCTCAAAAATTCCCCCTGCGTGGACCATTGCGTTTCTGATGGTGTCAAGCTTACCGTATCAAGCAGCAGGTAAGAAAGCCGAATACGACTGTCAGTTTTTCTCCCTAGATTGAGGAATGCTGGGGCTAGTGAATTACTAGCGTTTAAGATACTTCTGACTAGGATCTCTTCAGTAGCACTCTTGCGACATGCCCTGGTCACCTTGGAAAATGTGGTCAGTGAGACCTACATGTACACACAATTAAAATGAACCCATTCCATGTTAAGAAACTAGTTTTTTGCTTATTCGAAGGCAATAAGCTCCATTTTGAAAGAAAGTTTTTCCTGCGAGCAACGGAGGTCCAACCAAAGCTCCAAGCAGTTTGCCGCCCCTCATCGCTGAAATGTTCATGGAGGACTTTGAACAAAGCGGATTCTCCCCACACGGTGACCCCATAGTTACCAGAAAGTTTAAACGTAGATGACATTTTTGTTGTCATGCAAAATGGCAAGCAGGTCCCCTTCTTAGAACATCTTAGTAGCATATTCCCTGAACAAATCATTTTTACCACAGAAAAGGAGTCAGAGAAAAGCTCCTTTGTCTGGGCACCTTCAGCGATAAGATTTGAAAACCAGTTAAAAACAACGGCCTATAGAAACAAGTTGCTGCGCGCAAGTTACAACATGAGCGCAACCTCTGAGAGGCAAACTGCCAATAAATGAATGAAACAAGGGACAGGTCAAGCTGCAGCACGGCCTCATGTTCAGGCGGAGACACAAAAGCCTTTCTATTAATAGATTCGAAGCAAAGCCAGATTACCACGTGTTACCGCAAACTCCTTACTCAATAGGCATTACCCCATCTGCTTACCATCTGTTGCAGCCTCAAATGCACATTCTACAACAAGAAATGTCCAAAATCAGTAGTTTGGATCACAGCCAGCCTGTTTTTTATCGCTGTGTTATCTACATGCTGCCATATCGTTGGGAGAAGAATTGGGACAGCTAACTGCAATGGAAGCTGCATTGAATAGACAGTGCAATTGCACTTTGACCTTGTCAGTATTTTAAATCATAAAAGAATAGCACGAATTTGTGCAACGACCTAATTTCGTTATCATGCAAACAGATCTGTTCCACTATTGCACAGTTTAATTCATCTTTCCTCAATAAATTTTTGTATATTCTCTTGTTAAATTTTATTTGATCTCGGCACACTCAATGCTTTGATTGGTCCACGTCATTTTCGCTAACTGGAACTACTGCGTACTTCAGAATTGACTTCGCCTGTTTCACAAAGAAGTAGTCGCTCACTAACTCGTCTTCTTCTTTATCACTATCGTCATCGTCCGTACATTCGCCAGGCTCCAAATCCCGAGGCTGACGTAGCAACAAGCGCTGATTCACCCTTAAAAGGTAAAATACGGTAAATCGTTTCTCTAATCTGCAGAAACATTTCTCGATGGTATACAGCTTTGAATTCTGCCATTTCACGTGACGTAAGCAATTTTTTAACATTGTCGACGTACACAATTAGCAATAACAATCTAACTCTCAACCTTTCGCAGAACATGGATGGTCCTTGACCGTCCATAGACAGTGCAATCTAGTTTAACCCTGAAGTCAGTTCTGAAAGTTCCGTCTCTTATTCACAAATCTTGAAACTGTTTGTCAAGTCCAATGTTCCACTATGTTTAATGTTCTTAAAATAATTGCTGGTAAATGACGCTGTAGGGCGGTTTATAATTGCACAAAAAGGACAAGACCAGAAACGGACCACGGTTCACGTTCCATTCCGGAGAGAATCTGAGGTACAACTTTTCAATGAGAAAAATAATTTTGTTCACATTTCGGAACTGTTCTTGCTCCTCCTCTGTTTGGTCACACGATCGGTCATTCTTTATTAGTGTTAACAGAAACCAGTAAAACAAAAGTTAAAAGTGTAGGAGCGTGCAGAATGCGTTTGCCCACCCGCCGCAGTTCTCCAGATCTAAATACAGCAGGCTGTTCCGCAGCGCAGACTTCAGCGATAAAGCTTCACTTATATGCGGGTCTTTTTTCAGTGAAAGCTTTTTCAAAGCCTTACGAGAATTTCAACATAGACTGGAAGCACCAAAAATTAAGACGATGTTAGGCTTATCCTGAATGCATAACATTTTGTACGCATACTAACCTATACTTAACAAATATCATTTACTGTTCATGGATAATCCCTATCCAATCTTTATAGCCCTACACCATGCTGACGACGGGACTACAGCGTCCCAAAAGCTACGTAAGATTTTCTGTGACTTTTCTAACAACTTGCTCATCCATTCGTTGGTAGGGCGTTTGTTCTGGTTCCTTACAGATACACTTACAAAGAACGGGAAGAAGTCATGGAAAGATCAAATGAAGGCCTATTACCCCGTCATCAGACACCCAGTTCTTGTGATGATCTAGTAATTGTAGGGCTATAAGTGTACTGGAAGTTTCGCGCCATCCTCATAAACACTTAAGCATGAGTTTCGTGCAGAAGATCATGTGCAACACTTTCACAGAAACGGCTTGCACGAGTGTGCATAGGTACAATAAGGCTGGTGATACGCTAAACGGTAATTTACCTATCTGTAGTTAAGATTTCAGGAAGAAAACTTTCACGCAGAATTGCTACAGTGCGGCTGACCCAAGCAAGGAAGTCCAGCGTTATTCAATGGTAAAGTGTACTCGCAGGTGCAGCCTGCTCTCATTTGCTGCCTTAAGAACCGTGTATTCTTCTGACTTGAGCCTGTTTGTGCAATTAACGGCTACTCAGCAAACCCTACCAAAGATTTCCAAGCTGAAACGTTATAAACCCTATTATAAAGATCTAATCTTCATCCGGATATACAGTGTCGGTTAGGTAGTAGGAAAAATTGGCGAAACAAGTGTAATACTGACTGCAGTTGGAAGCCGTGTTCAAGGAGCCAAACGGCTATTTTGGCGATATTCCTTGCGTCGTCCATGCCACTGTGTCTTCGGCCTTCGAAACTCTCTCCGATTTTTTTCAACATACTCATCAAGTGGGGCCTGGTTGCCTTGACACTTCTTTGAAACGCAATGCGGATATCAATCCATTGGTGGAAACGATCAGGTATTTCTTGGTTGATCAATGAATACTGGTACTGAAGAAAACGACCAAAGTCGGTCGGCCTACAAGTAGGTGCTAATTAGACGATAATTTAACAAACAATGCAAAAGAGAAATTGCAGACTACGAGACGGTCAGCAAAAAGAAAATTGTCCAAACGTACCCGTCAACTACAAAAGCAACGTTTTTATTCAAGTCGTCCACATTCCGGGCCAACCACGCCTGGAAATCATTCACCACGTCCTCAAACAAGGGCGCTTTATCAACCGTTTCCTACAAAACGCATAAGCAAGCCCGTTGTTATAAATGGAACTTCAAATAAAGTTTTCAGAAATCGATTCTGTTCCTCAATGATTTCCTAAAAGCTGTTAATCAAGATTTCTACAGACCAAAACATTCTCAAACGTTACGAATTATATGCACATGACGACACGCCTTACGGCTCTACCGCGAAGAGAAACGAATGCTTGAACTTGAAAGCACTTTTCACTGATCCGAAAATTCATTTAACATTTGCAGCAATTGTTTTACCGTTTTGAACTTGCAAAAGCCATTGTGGCAGTTCTTTCTTGTACATTTTTTAAACTTTTATCTAATGTTTCTCAAAGGACAAGAAACTATGCCCAACCTGATGAATGCCGGTCAGAGACTCGCAGAACCGCGACAGGCGTGCATTCTGTACAGGGCGACAGTACGAGTGAAACTCCGCAACCTGAAAGCTAAGAAACGGTCACAAAATCTGTCGCAATAATAAGTATTTCAGCTACTGTGCTTCTAATATAAAAGATGGCGCAAAGTTCGAAAGTAACAATGGCAAACCTTTTAAAATTCACCCAAACGAATTGCGGGTGCTGAGAATAAAGGATCGTTCATAGCTGAATGAAGTGGTCAAAACGGCTGCTAGACGAGCGGGGAAAAGCTTCGGAAGGAATAACAAAGCGCGTAAGAGCTAAGCCAAGAAAATGTCGGGATTTAAAGTCACCACTAACGCAATTTAACAACTAAGCTGCAAAGCACAGAAAGGAATAGTTAATGGAAAACAACAATGGAAGGCAGAAAACGTCTGTGTAACTCCTCTTATAAAATAGATCAAACAAGCGCACCTCCAAACGAGTTCTAGCGTCGATTAGAATAGCAGGAAATTCGATGATTTCATGCGGATAAGTCCGAATATCGGCGTGTTCTTCGCAAGTGCACTCGAAGTCAATTACACAGTAGTAATCGTACAGAACGTCCTTTGTCGACCGGATAACTTTTTTTCCTCTTCTCAGTAGCTCACTTTCTTCTGAGTTCTCCAGTGGACGTTTGCGTTGCTTCATTCCTCTGCTAAAACACCGAACTGACTGACATACTGAAGAAAACAGTATATCTAGTCATGAAAAGCCATGTTGTCTTTTGGAATTTTTCTTTTGTAGTTTACCATCCAAGGAGATTTTATGAGATATGAGATATCTACTCACAGCAAGCGAGTTCTAAACTTAAGAAAAGCACAACAGTGATCACTACCGCGTGCGATGTAGGCTCATTTTTAGGTAAACCGTTAATTTCACTCCTGTTTCATAAACGGGCAACATTCAGCCTTGCGCATCCCAACTTTCATAACTCACAGAAACGACGCTGCACGTGACCAACGTATCCCGTCGTCACAGCTCGCAGGTGTTAGAAACTATTACTACATCTGCGAACAGCGTTGGCGAAATACAGTGAATCCGAAAGATTCCATCGTGAGGCATGCATGGCCAGTGCCCTCTGCTCTACCGAAAGCTGCTCTCATCCACACGACTGTTGACCACTTATTGACCAAGTGACATGAATCTCACAATTACCGGAAGTTTCATGCAATGCAAAGAAAGGCTCATGAGCCATTCGTAGAGTTAGGCAAAGTGTTGCATGAAAAAATGACAGGACATGCTGAACACAAATATTTCAAACGCTAAACGTACTAAAATGACTTTTATTGAAAGGCAATTCATTCGTGGAACTACTGTAGACAAATGGATGAATAAGTCTGTTTGGCCATCGTATGTTGACTGCGGATCGTCCTCGATTTCGTAGTCACCATTCTATCGTCCGCACAAATCCACTAAGAAGTTTGAAGTAGGGACAATTTTGCCGACGCTTTTTTGTTGCCGGCTTTCAAGACTTTGCGGTTTGATTTGCGTAATTTTGCGAGGTTGCTAGGCGTCGCGAAAATTTGTTTTTGAAATCCGGTTTATTTCAAAATCACCGGTGGCATCGAGCTGAAACTCTGTCGATATGTGCCAGTGCAGATCTACGCCATCCATTGCTCATGCAGCTGATTAGCTTTTAGTCTAGGCATGCGCGGGTAGAGAGCAAGGTAATATACACCAAAACCTCGATTAACCGAACGGCTCTTGCCAAGGGGTAGTTCGGATAGCTTTCGGAACTCGGCTGGTTCCGTCGTTAGCGGCAAGGTGGTAAGGCGCAAGCTTGGTAAGGTAATACGGCACATGCGTGGCTTGTGACTTACCACCTTAATGCTGACGAAAGAACCAGCTGAGTTCCGGAAGCTCTGGTCATTTGTTCAATACATGCAACGGGAGCAATAAACCGTTTATATGACTTAATAAACCGCTTTACTAAAACACACAGATTACTATTAACCTTTTGAGGCAACGGCAGGTCTCGTTATCAGCGTGAAATACAATGAGGGCGTTATTGGTAGGCACGTCAGGTAGACTTCGGTAAATTTAAGCGAGGGCGCCGTGAGTTCAACAGATGAGAGGGTGGCATAACCACAGTCTTAACATTAGAAAAATAGCATGCATGACGAAGACCTCATGATACATTCTGTGAAATAGGGTTCAGCATTTTTCGCTGAGGCAAAAGAAGACAAATGCTTCTGCAAGTTGACAATGGTATACTATTGTTCGAAACTCGGTTTGGAATCATCCATCACGACATTGTTGATGAACAGGATTTTAACACCAGTGGGCTTATAAATAGGGACAATTAACGGTCATATTATTTAGAAGTGAATACAAATTCCTGACGGGACGTTTTGCGGAGCACCATGCGAAACATATTGTTAATATTAGCCCAATGACTACACTGAAAGAAAAAAATGGTCTTCGCACGTGCAGTTGCATTAGCGGGACGGAGCGGTTAAAACCTGCACTACAAGTGGAGAAAATCTTAAGACGGCAAGCAATTTATCATCCGTTTCTCAAGTACAAGGAAACCTTCACTCAAAGTAATCGATTTACGACAGCTTGGTATCGTTATTGCTCTTAATTTCAATAACAGTGCTTTTTCTGAAGCCAAATAAATTTTTGAACGACACAATGGAATAGAGAAAATGCTAAACTAAACTAATTAAAATTTAATTTCATTTCGGAATCAAACTTTTCCATCGTTGCGTACAACAATGGCGTGAAGATCTTCAAATATGTCAGCGTAGCCTGTATGAAGGCTATGGCATAGACGATTCGACATAACCTTCATCCCTCTCGCACCTTTATGCCTAGTAAACATCGCCCACTCATTGTGAGTTACAGAAAGAGGAATGCAGGTGACTGGTCTTTTGGTGGAGTGAAAAGAAGCGAACGATCTAGCATGCGCATCTGGTCGCCTTTAAAAGATTAAGCTGACCATCACTTTAGTTATTAAATGGTACCACTGTTTAAGCTAGTTGGATTAAACTCAACATGTTGATTAAGGAAATTCTTCACAACGGTGAGAAAATCAAATATTCTAATGCTTTCGGTTCATGAGTGTTTTCGTGGCCTTGAACGGCCCATCGTATACTTCATTAATGACATGTTAGTGACTCATCGTTGCGCGCACGCGTGGTTAGAAGAGCTTGCCTTAACTTTTTTATTTGTTACTAGTAAATAATTTTAAAAGATTTTGTCAAAAATTAAGCAACGCGGGATTTTGTACTTGCAGTGTAATGCTATTTTTGGGGAAATAAACGAAGAAGGAAGAAGACTGCGAAGGCGTGTTTAAAATGATTCGCAGGTTTTTGGATTGCTCATCACAAACAGTTACTGCTCTCGCGTGACGTATAGAGTCGTCGTTAACCAGTTGTCTTGCTGTGAGTTCGGTAGTCATGGGTTTTCGGTGCGTTGCTCTAGGGCTGTTAACGAAGGTGTTTCTGTAGCGCCTGCTTGTAACCCAAACCCCCGTTTGCTCGCAGTAGTGTTGCGTTGCAGTTGGAGTTTACCTGGCGACTACGTTTCTTTTTTCGCCTGCTTGTTGTTCGGTGTACACTTTTGAAGCTATATTTCGCGTTGCTTAGTTTAGCTTTACTATAGCATTAGACTAGTTTTGCTCTCCTAACTCCGCACAAGCACTACTGAAGTCTACGTCCAACCGAATGGCCCGGCGAACGAGCCATTTTTGTCGCCGGCCATGTTCTAGCTTTAACTTTGCTCGAAAGGTTGCTTAGTGTTTTCGACGATGACGTGGGCAACTTCTTGGTTGTACTGACCAGCGTTGGGTGCTTTCAGTTTTGGCGTATTAGCCCATTTGTAGCCTTGACTGCCAGAAGTGGCAACTGATTTCCTTCCCTGCGTCTAGTTCTTTTTATCAGAGCATCTTTTCACCTCAATTTTGTTTCTTCGTCTTGCAGAGTCGGCGTCACGTTTGCTCAACTCTGCTGTCCTTTTCTCGTTGTCGGTAGTTTCTAACGCTTCGCGCATCCTTGTTTGTCAAAAATTCCGGCCAGATTACGCTACCTTTATTTTTGAGAAACTAGCGGCAGGTGGCACAATGGAACAAGACATGAATCAGCCAACGCATCCGGCTCTATGTCGCAGCGGCTGCGGCTTCTACGGATCATCCGCGAACGATGGGCTTTGCTCAAAGTGCTTTAAGGAGTCACTGAAGCGTAGCAAATCCGGAAACTGCACGAATGTAGGAACGTCGATTCCAGGTGGGCAACATATTTGTGTTTGTTCTGCATCAGTATTCTTCGACGCGAAATGTTGCCTTTGCCTACGTAGCAGTCGAGTGAAGCACTACATTTTCCTTGCTTAGGTGTCAAGGTGGACGAAACCGCTGTTCCCGAGGCACCCGCAGCGCCAGCAGCGCTTGCCACTGGGGAGGCAATGACTGTAGTAGGAGGAGAAGGAGACAAGAATAGTACCGTGGCGACGACATCTGGAAATAGCGATGTTGTTTGTAAGGAAGACAAGGTGCCAAACATCTATGCCACTTCTAAACCTATTTATGCGAGTGTTGTTATTGATTTTCAGGCTTGTCCACAGAGCGCCATTGTCGATACGGTGACTGTGGTGGATAAAGGCACGGTCTATTCCGGTGGTTCTCTTGTCGTGTCATCCTCATCTTCATCCTTGAGTAGCAACGCTAGCGCCGACCCTGACCCAGGACGTTCTGCAAAGAAACCGAATCGTTGTGGAAAATGTCGAAAGCGAGTCGGCCTTACCGGTAATCCGTTTGCACTGTCGCTACCTTGAGCGCTCTTCTATGCCTTTTAGGCATGGAATGTCGATGTGGTGGAATTTTCTGTGCTCTGCACCGTTACTCGGATACGCATGAATGCAACTACGACTATCGTGCTGCTGGGGCGGAGGAGATCCGTAAAAACAACCCCGTGATTCAGTCTGAGAAGATTCAGAAGTTCTAGGCCGTAGCCAGCGTCTAGAGCTTAATTGGCGAGAGCCATGAACAACTCGTTTTTCCGTTTGGCTATTCAATCCAAGCTGGCTTTTAGGGATGTAAACGTTATCGCACAGCATATCCCGCTTTTTATTGACCGTAACATGTCTGTAATTTTCATCAATCGTACGCGCGTTCCAGAAGGTGACGAAACTGTCGTCACCTTTTTGGTTCGTCGACCCTCCGTTTTTGCTCGTGTGTTTCCCAGCTCAGCTTATTCCCCCATGGAATTTACGCATCAACTTACAGTTTCAATTTTCTTTCTTGATTTGACTTTCCTTCATTTGACCTCTTCGTCTTTTTCCTCATTGCCTACGCTTTTCGAAACATACGAAGCAGTCCGTTATTTAAGCAAGCGAAGAACGGCGAGCCCGCGTTTTCGATCGTCATCACCAATTTCATCGGCATAGCGTGTGGCCCTACGTAGATCACCGATGGTTTTTCCAAAATTGTTTCCACGTTCCCTTTCTTTCTGACTACACTGGCCAATATTCTGAGCAGTTTTAGTCTTCCCCATTTTTCTTTTTTCATGTAAGCACCGCAATCGGAGTAAAGTGTTTCACTGCATTTATAAGCAGCGTTCTCTGTTTCAGTGGTAGTCACCATTGTTCTTTGACGTGTTCACTTTGGTTTGATCTTCCTTGATCAACGCACTCAGGTGAGCGAAAGGCAAACCCATCCGCCGGTGTTCGACGTACGCCAATGCCTCACCGGTAGACAAGCTGGCGGCTGCGTAGGTGTTGTTCACGCGCGGTTTTTAGTGACTTTTTCGACCCACTGGAGGAAGGCAGGGAAAATTGTTCAGCAATGGAGAAACTTCGTCAGCAGTACTGGACGACCAGACAAACTTTCCGCAGGCGACTTGGCCAAAAGGAAGACGAGTATCTTGTGGCGTCAGACGCTGAGTTGGATATGAAAGTGCAGGTGATAAAGAGTTTGACAGCAAATGAGTAATATTGTTATTTAACTAATGGCATGAAAAGAGCATTTCGTGTGCATTAGACGTGGGTGTGCTGCCGTGACAAAGCATTGATGATTCTTTAGTCGTCTTTTCTTCCGTCCCAGCCAGGGGGTAGTCGGCACGAGTTAGGCTAGCTTTCTTTGCCTCCTTAGTACTTTGCAGATGACCAGTTTCGACAATCTTGTCAGCTATGGCCGTTGTTTGTCGTCACAGCGTCCACCATAATGACATTTGAAACTGTGTTTCTTGTTTTATCGTAATTGGTTTCATTTTGCCTATGTCAAGGCATTCCGAGAGTGTTTCTTCCTCCTCAGACCATCCTCATTTACGACAGCATCAATAGAAAGCGATTTGTCCATTAAGCTGCGTTTAAAATCACGCGGAAGCGAAGATCTTGGCAGCTTCTTTAAGCTTAAATGTGCATTTAAATTTCTTCTTGGAGGAAGCAGCTCCGTTGTTGAGCGCATGAGGTTGGCGTTTTCTTGTGTGCCAAAATGTTGTCTTTCACAGACATGATGAAAAGAAACAACAGCGTAGGGCCAATGAAGAGCAGAAGAGAAGGAATGTAGCTGAAAAGAATCCTTGGTGTAATTGCTGGCTAAGTTTATCTGCTCATTTAGAGCATGTCTGATGTATGGTTACGGCATTTATTAAGAGCGGCGTCTTGTCGGCCGAATAACCGACTTGTGTCGTAATAAATGAGAAGAAAAGGCATTTGGCTTGAAGACTTTTTTCTAGTAAAATACATGAACAGGCGATTCATCTGCAGCAGTTAGCTCTCACCCAGTACGTAGAATAATGGTTTAGAAGTGTAGCAATTCCAGTAGCCGACGTTTTCCAAGTAATCCTTTTGACTAGATGACCTGCTGATCTATATATATGGAAAGCGTTCAGAATGACAAGAAGGGCAGCAAAGTGTTGTGCGTAGTTTTTGAAATATAATGGTTTGCATTCACTCTGTTTTGTTACGGCCAAATGTTCTGCTGGAAAAGGTATTTATTGGGAAAATGCTGAGCTTTCGGCACCTTCCTAGTCATCCTCTCATTGGCGATCCTTCTCAGTGCCGATGACGGGATTAGAAGGGTTCTGAAAGCTCCGTGTCTTCTCAGTAAAGAGCCTTTCCTAACAGGGCATTTGGCTGTAACAAAACACAGTGAACTTATATGGTCTGCTCCGGGGCGTTATGCCTACAATTTGCATTCTCTTGCTAAATATGTGCCACAGTGCTTAGCAAGAACTTCATCTTTGACCGCTGCACCGAGGTGAGTTAGAATGCGGTAGGAAATATTTGTGAAATGAAAAACGTTGGCATATTCAGAACAGGTATGTACATTCCAACTATCATATCTGCTCAGAAGCGTGATTGCAAGACAACTGCTCTCTGTCGTCTGCGTGAGTCGTTTAGCCCTGTGAAAGAAAGTAGCAACGCTTGCATTTTCTAGGCCTGGAAAGAACTTTTTCATTGTGTGAATGTTCTCCGTATATAATTTGCTATAGCTAGCGCTTTTAAGAGGAATCAATTGATTCTTTTGTCAGTGGATATTAACAATCTTGTCTAATTAACTGGGTAAACAGGCTTAATATTCACTTGTGCGTTCCGAAAAATTCCCTCTTCTTATTTGTGGGCGCTTAGTTGCTAAAATGTACGCTCGAACATATTTGTCGGATTCGTAGCTGAAGGCAGATGTTCTTTTCCTTTCATGCGTTTCTCCAGTTTCCTAATTTTATAATTTTCGAATCCCACAGTGCTGAGTCGTGTTTTCTGTTGCTCGTTTCATATGAATCGGCTAATGTCTGAACAGTTGGCATCCAGATCATGAATGATGACAATACTCTCGGCCAGCAGCTGCTAAGCGCATTGGGAAACGCGGGTTTTTTGGATTATTCAATAATTTTTGGGTAAAGATGGAGTCTCTGAAGTATCGTCATGGCTCACCTGAAGATTTACTGTTCTTTTAGCTTCTGTACTTCGAAAATAAAAGATTTTATAACGGTGTTTTCAAATTTCATAATTTTAAAAGACGGAAAGTAAAACCTTTAATAAACGGTTTTACTTTCCGTCTTTTAAAATTATGAGCTTCTGTACTTATTGTCCTTGGTTTGATCTGATGTTTGAAGGTGCTTGTTCCTAGGCAAACCAGTGCGCGCTTGTTTAAGTTCGCAAGATCTGCGCATAAGGCGAGACTTGCCAACGAAACGACCTTTTCACGCACACTTGGCATTTTGCCATGTCTTCTGCTTTTACCTAGTCATTATTAAACATAATTGATGTTGGATTCACGGCTTTGGCCCGTTTTGCTGTGTGTCTGTAAATAAACTTCAAACTGCCCTACCAACGAATGGATGAGCAAATTGTCAGAGATAAGTACAGAACAACGACTAACCGTACGTTTCGGAACTGCTCTTGTTCCGTCGTCAGCGGTGTAAGGGAGCCTTACCTCCCTTACACCGCTGACGACGGAACAAGAGCAGTTCCGAAACGTACGGTTAGTCGTTGTTCTGTATTTCTCTCTGACAATTTGCTCATCCATTCGTTGGTAGGGCAGTTTGAAGTTTATTTACAGACACACAGCAAAACGGGCCAAAGCCGTGAATCCAACATCAATTATGAGAATACCAAAGCCCGTTACAAGACATCCCGTCTTCAGAGTCATTATTAAACTTGTAATAGCTATTTATTTTTCGTTCGCTTTGTCTTACACACGGATTTCCTCTCCTGCTTCCCTCCACCATTTAGTATGATTCTCCAACTTTTGTCAGTCGATGAAATAGCCATTTTAAACAGCTGAAAATAGGCTTTTCATTCTAACGGGTCGATGTAGCTTCATTGTGGTGCCAATTGTCGCTGCTAACGTTTTTCTCCCTTAAGTGCACACAACGTTGCCAATGGCATTCGAATTTCTAAACAAAATTGCTGCATTTTTAATATTCCGCCCTCTGTTGCGCATAGGTATGAAGTCTATTGCGATAGGAACTGCCGTCATGTAATTGATATCGGGATTTTCGATCGATCATATTCTAGCATGTTAGCCTGTAGAAACTTGTAATGCCGTACTCCCATCGGTGGCCCACTTTTCAGTGTTTGATCCGGTTTATTTCTCTTCGTTCGTACTTAAAGTGTTACGCAACGTTTCTGAAGTTTTTCCCAAACAGCTTTGAGTAATCATTAGCGTTTTTCCTTGAATGAATCCAGCAGAACTTTTATCAACCCAACACAAATAGCCGATTTTCAACGTTACTGCCAGTTGTAATTTTAACTCATTTTGGTCTTTGAAAAGCGGCAAAACTTTCCTTGGCAACGTGCTCGCAAAATTGACCTTATTTTCGATTATTGCGCAGGCTTCGCTTCAATCTGTGGCGATGAGAAGCTTCTCCCATGCTGGAGTTGAAGATTATAAGTAATAAATTTTCTTGGAGCATTTGTGCGAGGCATTCGATTGGGTTGGGTACTTTTTGCTTTACTGGTTCGTCGGTGGTGTGCACGGGAACATTAATTTCTTCTTCTGCATTTTCGACGATGGGAAAGCCGTTTTAGTGTTATTTTGTTTGGCTTTACGACATTTCGTTTCAATGATGGTTTCGTTTCCCAGGAAAAACTCACGTGTTACTCTCTATGTTATCATTATTCAAGTGCATTTACTGGTAAATGGCTCCGAACGGATCCGTATAGTTTCGTGGCAAGCGTTTTTGTTTAGGGGAAACTGAGAACTTTCAGATTGTGACTGATCCGCCGTCAGCGTAGTGCACTGACGACGGACCAGGCGGATGTGAAAGTTAGACGAGTAAACGTCTGCTATAAAACGGGAAAGTTGCCGTCATGCATTATGAAGGACAGGGTGATAATGGCTTTCAGAACATCGTTTCCTTGAGTTTCGCTATTGTTCATTATTCTTCAACGCAGAAGGGGAGCGTGTACCGTAGACTTATCGGTCTGGAAGAAAAGTGCTCTGTTAGAAAATACGAACGCGTTGCAGCGGTTGAACTTTCCAGCTGTTTCGACTGTTCATCCGCTCATAGAAATTCCTTCCTATGTACTAAGTCATCTTGAAGCTTCTTGAATCCGAATTATCGAAAGCGACAAGCATTAGCGTTTATGAAAGTTCTTAAGATTTATTTGTTATTTGTTTCTGCAAGTAATGGGACCGATTGATTTCCAGCTATTTCTCCACCCTGTTAAGTGTTTACGTTATGTTTTAGCGTTTACTTTAGCAATAGTTAGCCGCGTTGAGAATTTTGAAAAATTGGACTTTCCCTTGACGTTTAATGAAATTATCATTTCGCTAAGGAAAGCGCCAGTGTTCTGCCTACTGTGTTTTATTGGGCTGTCTAGCATTTACCTTTTCCGACATTTATGTGAGAAACAGTCTGATACAGAGTACGGAGAGGTTGCTTTTTTTTCTATGCACCAGGAGTTTTACGATTCGCATACGCACAGCGCATTGCTGAAATTCAATGCTTTCTTTGCGTAACAGTTTAAATGCCATCATTGCTGTACAGTTGGTATGGAATAGCGCAATTGAAATTGAAAATTTCCATTCATAGTGAACGCACGCGTGCAAGTCATAAATGTGCTATTTTGAATGGGACAGGCAAGCGTTGTTTCTTATGTTGTCAGCTTGGTTTGTGCATGCTCAGCTTCAGTTTGTACTTCAAGGCTGAATTCCTTTGTTTTAGGTTTACGAGTCGTTGAAAAGTACGTGCAACCATCTGCTGCTTTGCATAGAGAATTATCAAGACGCCATTTGTGGTAATACTGCGTTTTTTGCATTTTTAGAATCATTCCTTATTACTCTGAGCATTTTAAAGTTATTTGTTTCTTAACAGAGCTGATTTGGTCGTCAAAAGTATTTGTACTTTAGCAATTTCTCTGTTGGGATTCTATTAATAAAAACGGATCCATCGTCACAGAAGTTACATTGTGCGCGGTTATTGCAAAAACAAAAAAAAATAAGGCATGTCGGAGCCTTCGGGACCTCCAGGTCCCTTCTTCAGCGCAATAGGTTGGCAGAACCAACATCAGCCTATTACGCTGAATACGGGACCTGGAGGTTCTGAATCCCGTGATATGTCTTATTGTTTTGTTTAAACGGGCACAGCGTAACCTTTATGTGCAAAACCTATACACCCCTTACAAGACATTATATTTTCAAGAATAGATCTACACTGATTCATTTATGTTTCCTTAGTTCTCCGATTGCTATCTAGTTTGGTACGATCCGTACGATCGACAAGTGCGCTTGGAACATCTGCAGGCTTCGTCCAGTTGCCCTTTTGATGATTCTCAATCCGTTGATTTTTGAAGAAGTACTCGCTGGTGTTAAAAATTGATCTGTTAATATTAATACTTTCTCCTTCGTTTGTTACGGAAAAGGTGTCTTCCCAGAGCTTTAGACTTTGCCTGTGCGTGCACGGTGGTTTCGTTAAGTCGAAAAAGTCCTTCAGTATGAATCGGTTGTCTGTAGCTGTGATGAATTCGATATTGCCTTTGCTGCGCGTCCATTTGTTAAATCTGAGTGATTGTTGATAACTACAGCGCTGTTCAGCAGAACCTCGAAACAATTGAAGTCATTGTGATTAGCGACTTGTTTTTAAATTTGAAAAGTAATAAGCAATGGCTTAAGCGGAACTACGCTATCCTTTGAATGTTAACTTTCGGTGTTAAGAGACTTAACGAGTTTGAAATGATTTTAGAACTGGCGCAGACAGAGAACGCATTCGGACGATTTTTGAAGCACGAGGGTAGGGCGGACAATACGCAAGCTGGTAAAATAATGACATCTGTTGGACGTGCCCAAAGCTACACAGCACAACAACGGTAGTGTTGACGTTTTGGGTTGCATGGTTTAGTGAGTGGGAGCAATATGAGACAATTTCCATCAACAAAGAGTCGATCGTAAGTGAATTTTGGTCATCTATTTAAGGCTTGCTTTACGGCTACCTCTTGCCCGCCTTTATGCTGATCTCGAAGTATTCACTGATCGAGCGGTAGCAGATTGTGCCAGCTCAGTAGACGGAACGGAAATGGCACGCCAAAGATATCGAGGATCGTTGCTTTGGATGGGCGACGTCTCTCGTCAGCTGGACCCGGATATTTTCAAACAGCTTGAACAGTATCGTAAAGTGCAAGCCCAAGTTAGGCGAAATAAGCAACGCCTTGATTTGTTCAAACTGAAGGCAATGCAGAAAATTGACCTACTGGTTGCTAGTCGTTGTAATCTATTCTCCAAGGTATAAAGTGGATTCATTTCTTTGCAGGAGTGCATCCAATTTTCTGTACGATGGTTTGGGGAATCTTGTGGGGATGCATGCCTAGCGAGCAGGAAACAGTCTCCAATTTCTCCTTAGTGCTAATACTTCATGAGTTACTGGTTTAAAGT
The DNA here is from genome assembly GCA_000797535.1 of Trichuris suis. Taxonomy (NCBI): domain Eukaryota; kingdom Metazoa; phylum Nematoda; class Enoplea; order Trichinellida; family Trichuridae; genus Trichuris; species Trichuris suis. The sequence continues at coordinate 1,518,996 of KN538379.1, forward strand.
CGGTTAACAATCAATCATCAGCCAGTTTGGCTGATGACGGGTCAAGATTGGACCCGAAAGCTCGGGCAATAAAAATCATTTATTGATTGTTAACTGACGGGGCATCTTCCGTAACCACATTACTCAACATGCACTGTCCCGTACCGAGGTGTTACGTTTTCAGGCACTGTTGGGCATCGTAAAGCTTCACTGGAATGAAGCGTACGGGCATGCTAGAATTGTGTTGCCAAACTTTATCATGGGTATTGTGCATCGCTGTTTTAGATTCGCGCTGACACTGTGATTTATTAGCTTTATCCTGCTTAAGCTGTTTCCTGCTCGTTTTAAAAATATTTTGTCTAATCTCTGTGCCATCTTGAAGCTGTTGCTATCTTTAAAACGTTGATATTCTTGCGTTACAGTTAATGACAAGCTATCAGAACGGCTTTTTGCGCTTTTGGGACAAAACCTGCGTTGCCCATTGCTCAATAGCGCACTCATTGAAGGGTTACCAATACTACGAATTTACCTTGTTGAAGGTAAGCATCTTTTAACATTTTCATTGTGAGAAACGAATGGACAGAGCGTTAACTGCAATGTTCAAATCATCTGGGTAGAAAATTGTAGCAGCTTATAATATTGTCGTATTCTTTTTTTCGCGTCATGTGCGTGCAGTGCGTTAGTTTCCGTAAATAAATTTGTTTTGTTAAAAAGTACTGTTGCAGGACCTGATGGAGCCATGTCAGAGGCTTATGGAAGAGACAGATAAGAATCAAGAGTTTTCAAACTCGGATATATCTTATGAAAATGATGAGTAGATATCTTGATAATACCAATCGCGAAGGGTTTTATACTTCCCTTCCATTTCAGTCGCAGAAGAGATGGTGGTGTGCCTGTTGGTGAACTGATTCGAACAAAGAGCATTGATGACTTGTTCAGCGAGAGTCCTGAAAAGTGTACGTCGCCCACTAAGAGTATGTTTCGTCTGTGGTTTTCTATAGCGTTATCAAAATGTTGGTCCTGGATAAGCGGTTTTAATTTCATTTCTTTTCCGTTTCGCAGAAGCATTTTATCAAACAACCAAATTCTATAGATGTTTGCTGTAAGGTCGATAGAAAAGCTTAATATCTTGCCTGTAGGCATGTACAGAAAGTTTGTTTTGTGGTCCGTTGAGTACTGGTGGCCACGGAGTTAAATACGTTTGTTAGGCTAGTATAGGTCGTTATTATAATTTTTAGAAATTGCGATCGCATTCTCCACATAGTTGTGCAGCTTCCGGTATCACATTCGAAACTCTTTGTCGCGATGTCCAACTACTACTGAGGTTTTCCAATAGTTTACTTGTCTTTGTCCAGGTCACATCCCTGGAATATCTATCCATCACTGCAATCCTTGAAGCGAAAGGGAAATGGGTGCACGTTGTACTTTTTTGGCAGAGTCCTCCGCTGCTGTGTCTGCACAGCACAGATAGGAGGAGGTAGCGGATGCTCTTTCGTAGATAGTCAAGTACTAGTAGGTAGGGAGTTACTATGTTCAAACGCTTTGCGTCAGGTTTGACCCGGTTTTTACTTATTGTCAAGAAAGAAAGGCAGAGCTTTCAGGATGTAGTTTATCCCCTCGTCAGGGTCTTGATAATGATAGATAATGGGGAATATTTGCGGTCGATTTGGTTGTGGAGTGAAATGCTGATTTGGTTTGATTGTGGACTGTTAGAAGTCCCGCATCCACTCAATCTTCCGGAGCGACAAAACAAAGAATTCAATGGTCCAACGAGATCGGATTACGAGTGAAATCAAATGCAACTGCTCCGCCTCTTATAAAGGAAAGGCTGGGTAGAGTTCAACTGGTCGTTTCAGAGAACATGTGAAAAATTTAAGCAGATACAAAAACGCTCTAGACAGACTTTTGTTGAATAACTGCAGTACACAGTCAGCAGAGGTCCAAAGCAATCGCTGGATCCACCAACCTCAGTGCAGCAATCTGCAATAGCATCAACCATTGCGGAAAACGTTTCTCATTGTTTGGGTTCACTGCCACCTAGAATCATCTGCAAGGAAAGCTTGTTCCAGTTTACGGAAGTAAAAGAAGACCTTTTCATACACCGCAGCATTACGATCAACAGGGAAGGTGGTGCTGAGGTCAGTGACATCTGGAAACCTTTCATTCGCCACGTGGACTGCTGCTCTTTGAGAACATAATTTCAACGGGTTACCGTGATTTCGACGACTGGTCGTTTTGTAGAATGGTCACTTCGTTGAACGACCGTTTCGTAGAAACGTTCTTTCGTTCTTCTTAACGGGACCGTATGTCTTCATGTTGTATAAACGCTTTATTGTACGGTGATGCCCGTTTTTTATTTTTGGAACTCTGAAGCTTTCGGGTGTAAGCGTCACCCGTCGTCAGCGGTAAAAAGCAGAAGGAATAGTAGCGTAACATTAGGAGCCCCACTCAAAGAAATTTCTGGGATGGAGTGTCAGCTCTGCATGTAAACCGATCCCCTGGCGGTTACGAGGCATCGAAGCACGGCCCAAGTTGGAATGCTATGGCAGCCTGTGAATCAGAGTTCCTGGGTCGGTGTCCGCGTTCGAAGTCTGAGTTGCTAGTAGGAGCACCGGTTCACTGACCTGCGCCCTTGAGGAACACCGGTTGGATTGTACGCTACTTGGGAAATGTTAGTATCAAGAAAAGCAGACATATTTTTGCACAAATCTGGTGTCCTCTGCCATTACCTACGCGCTGGAGACGGGAACAGATGTTTCCTGAATGCTTCGCAAATACAAATAAAGTTTCACTGGTCGCACTTCCCTAAATCGTTAAGAAATTTCACATACCCGTAAGAAAGAGCTTCATTTGCAATGCATTCTAGTATGTATTCATAGTAAAGTTACACAATGCAGCGTTCGTAAGCGTTCGCTATTATCCTCGGTCACCCCAGGAACGTATCTCCCGCGGATACGGAGATTCTGCTGTATATAATATTAGTCTTTGTGCGTCCTGTACATGTTTGAGATCAAGCATTTTTAAGAAATGCGGTTGCGAGAAATGTATTTACGTGTGCTTTGTTTTCATGTTACTATAACATAATTTTAAATGTTTCGATACTATTCTTAATTTGTCGTTGAACTAACAAGTCCAAACACCTGTCAAATATCTTTCATGCGTTCTAGGAGAACGATCCGCTATACCGCGTATTTCGATCGTTGAGCTGTTAAGTTTTATGCCAGGGTCGCATTAGCATGTTATCGAGGAATAGTTTCTAAGACAGTAGCGGCTTTTAAAGATAGAGTTTCATAATCAGAATAAATTTTTGGGGTCTTTTTACGTTGGTGCCCGGAATTTGGCCACCCGCGGCAGCGCTCGCCCGGTTGTGTCACAGCATTGTGATGATTGATAATCGGGTTACTGATGACCTGATTAGGCACGGCGTAAGAGGCCATTGAACTGTGGCGGCTCTATTCGAACGCGCAGACC
>KN538379.1:1522545-1565843 GCA_000797535.1 Trichuris suis
TATCGGGATTTCGACTTTCGGGATTTTGACCGCCACCGGTAAAGAAGAACTTGATTTTCAATGCAATCTGAATTGTCAGAAAATTTATGCTATACTTTTTCTCGCGTTCTTGTTCTTAAAGTTTCAACGTTACGTGTCGCGCTGTCTTAATGCTCTTCGTGGGGAGCTTTGCTCACAGGTTTTAGAAGCATTTGAATTGTTTAAATTAAAACAAGGAAGATAGGTTAACTGGTTTAGGCACAAAGCATCGTTACCGTTCACAATCCCTTTGTCCATCGATCATTAATGATCAAGCGTTCAAGGGTCCCGTGTATTTGAATATGCGTAGCACTATATTAAGGCTTGGTTTATCCTAGAATGTTAGTTGGGTGTAGCCATTTTTACCGTAGAAAGATAAAAGATGCTCTTTAAATCCAACATGACTATAGTATCAACCGAGGTAACAGGGTTGAGGCTAGGCAGGTCTGGACGAAACTTATTAAGCGCGCCTCTTGGTGCTTTCAAGACTAAGATCAACGGGACCTATTGACCTTCTTCCCACTACGCGGTAGACTCAACGTGAGCTACAGGAAACAAGAACGGTTAGAAACACTGGGCATCATCAACAAGGGAACCATAGTAGAACTAATAGAAGCGATAGGAGTTGTCGGTTTGACTACGTTCCTGTGAGTTAAGTACTTAAAACTTGCCCATTCCTTTCTCTGAAGAATCTGTTAATCCATTCGTCGTTCACCTTTCACTGAGGAATCTATTTCGTACCCTTTTCTCTACTTCGAACGTGGGACACGGAAGGCTTTCCAAAAGCTCTGAAGAATATTGACAAAGTAAGAATAATAGCGTGGACGTTCCACAGCCATTATGTGTCTGTGTTGTAACTGGTGCATATGTCTTCGTTTCTGTTTTACGGTAGCAAGTTTTGCGGAAACGCTGAAGACAGAACGAAAATTGCGTTATTGATCCACATTTTTCATTAAACGGGTCGCTTTCATAAAAGTGACATGGAAACACTCAGTGCTCTTCTTAAAAAGCATTAACGAGAAGCTCATTGTATAGAGGCAGAAAAGACACTACACCAGTACCTCGCTATAGTTGCACAATTGGTTCCAGGCCACCGCAATAAAGCGAATATCGCAATAAAGCGGGTCAGGTGGGATCTTGTTTTCCTAGCGCCGCAGAACAGTTGTCCTGGTCAAGAAGATCTAGCTTTTCCACTACGTATAACACGTGCAACGAGACTGACTAAAGGACAACGCAATTGCCATAGATAACACATCTTTATTGCTAAAAAATTGCTATTCACTATCCGAACTCTCAACGAGTCGTAGTAATTTTCGTGGCACAGGTCCCCGCTTCGAAGAATAGAGATGACCTGTCCAGCGCGGGCCGACAGCCAGTTTACATAGTCAATGTTGCAGGCGCCGCGGCGCAATTATAGCGAAGCGCAATAAAGCGAGGCGCAATTATAGCGAGGTATAGGTGTAGTTAAGTATGGAAATCTCCCCCGTCGCTGTTTACTTTCTCCCCGTTTAAAATATTCATGAAAACGATGCAGTGATTTGTTTTGAAGTGTGTCAATCATTTTTATTTAGGGCAGGCAACCAGTTCGTTGTTCGCGGAGCAGTGGAACGACTTGCTTAATTCTGGTATCTTTTGGGACTTTTCCATAACAACATGTAACTTTGTTTTGTACGTGCAGAGTCGTCCCCTACTATGGAAGGTTCTTTGACCAAAACCGATGAGTTCTCTTTGTTACCATCCAATTTACTGGACTCTCACTTAATGGCCGCTTCAGGTATGACCGTTTTCCCTGGTTTTCCTGACCTTTTCATTCCAGCTCCCGAAATCGATAATTCTGAAGCACCACAAAAGGAGACACTGCCCGTTGATGAGGTTGGTTCTACTGCTGCTTTTTCTGTTTTCTGTTTATATCTCATTCTCCTCGTCCTTCGAATTCGAATGTTTTACCGGAAAGTGTTAAGTCGTTTCGAATTGGTATTGTTCGTATCTTTATTTGGGCCCACAGATTGATTGACGCTTCCTTGTTTTGTGAACACTGAGCAAGTTCTATTGTTTCATTTGGCTTGCACGGTTGGCACCAACTGCGCATGGCAAATTGTTTGCCTATTTCTTGCAAGGCAGGCCGAAAGTCGGTGTTATGGTTTCTCGTTTGGAAATCTGAAGCTCTGGCTGAAGGCAGGAGAATGTCGTTTAGGCTTAAGATTAAATTCAAGGTAGACTTTTACACTTCAAGCGGATTAGTCTTCTTCGCAATCATTGGTGATCATGATTGGAATATGAAGCTGTTGCGGAGTGGGTTAATTGGTTAATAGCAAACTGTGACCACCATGTCTGCATTTCAATACAGAGCGGTCCTTAACTTGCTTCATGTCGACATACAGTGATTAATAGAACACCCTGCGTTAAAAGTTTCGTAGGCCTATAATGAGCATCTTTTCGTGGACTTTTGAGATTGTATAGCAATTGAGTGAGAAGGTAAACTGAAACCTGTTTCTACAAACGAAATGTGTTTTACACTTCACGAATGAATATTGTCTGATGCTTTTCTTGTTTTTGCAGCGAAAACAGAGGAACTGGTCAGAGTTGTTTGCTGATTTGGATCCTTTGCACAACAGTGCCGACATGGATACTGAGCACCTCTGAAGTTGCTTGCATCATTCCTTCTGCATTATTTGACTGCTGCACACAGCTTGATGAATGTTTCGTTTCGTTGGCAAACTTTTAAAAATGTTACGTTATTGTTCAGATGATTAATTTACTTATGTACTGTTGTTTCGTTTAAGTCTATATTTGGGTGATGGCCTATGTATATTTCATTTTTGTGCTAGTATGCAATTTTTTCCGGTTGTTTAATCGTTAACGTATTCTTTTCGACATGTCTGCTAAAGGCGAAGAATCTATGGTGGTCTTCAGGAAAGGCGTTGCCTACAATGCATTGTGCTTAGCAAAATCGGTAGTCGTATGTAGTGAGCTCGTTTGAAGTATTTGTAGTAACTTCGCTGAGCTCCGTTGCTTAGTTAACGCGGAGCGTTATACATTCAGCATTGGATCGCATGTCGACCAAATCATTGATAGTCATAAGAGAAAAGTTGTCGCCATAGTGGCAAGTGTTAGTCAATTTGATGCTCCTAGTTCTGGCACAACACATTCGTAAAGCTACTTGTTTTTGGAACAACCGGCGAAAGGTCTACAGTGTTCATGTAACAATAGATGTTTTGGCGACTTCATTTTAAATGCATGCGTGCCAGCCTGCAAGTGCTATTCCACTTCACCATTCAAAATTGAGAAGCGCGTGGCGGGCACGAAGTAACCGCAATTATTGAGTCTCATGTTTTACGGTAGGTGCCCGTTTTTTGCATTCAATTTTCAATAATAGAAGCTTTCGGGTTTACACCATCACCCGTCATCAGCGGTAACCAACGGAATGACTTCGTGACACTGTTGCCTAATGCGGTGTTCTCGTTTTAAAGTAAATTCAGAAATTTTGCCATGGTTTTTCAGTACGTTCTTTTTGAATGTTTTAAATCATATCCATTAATTAATTCATACTACTTTTCTTCATCGTTTCATGTTTCTTCAACACTTTATCCGCGTGTGCGTGCGTTTCGGTCTTAAATGTGCGTGTTCAGCTGCTTATATTGGATAAACAAGTGGTACTTTGGAACAGAGATTGAATCAGCACATGGAAAGCTTAAAATGGTATAACAGCGCAAAGTGTGCCCTACAGAATGGATCCCATGTCACTAATCGTGGAAGGCCGCCATGGTTAAACCGTCAAGTTGCAATGGAAAAAGCACTCAAGACCAGCTGTGGCAGAACACATAGCCCAATGTAAAAATAATACTTTTCAGGCAAAAATTTTATGCTATGAAAGCAATTTACGATTGAGAAAGACTAAAAGGGCACTTTGCATTAGATACAACACAGTGTACAATCGGGATTTAGGAGAAGACGTTAGCATGATTTGGTCAAACTTAATGGACTCCGCTAACTGTTTCTCTCTCCCATAGCCTTTGTCACATACAAAACATGGAACTTGACGTTTGTGCAATTTCAATTACAAACAAAGGACAACTGGATAACGGAAGAAGTGAACTTGGCAGAAACAAAGTGAACATGATGAAATTATTAGCAGATAAAAAGTATTCAAGAAACATGAAGCGATTAAGAAAAATGGTATGAATTAATTAATGGAGAAGATTTAAAACAGTCAAAAGGAACGTACTGAAAAACCATGGCAAATTTACTTTGAAACGAGAACGAGGTATGAGGCAACGAAGTGTCCCGAGGTCAGTCTGCTGCGTACCGCTGATGACGGGTGATGGTGTAAACCCGCAAACTTCGGTTATTGAAAATTGAATGCAAAAAACGGGCACCTACCGTAAAATAAAAGCTTATACAACATGAAAATCTATGGTCCCGTTAAGAAGTTATGTATTCAATTATTGAGTCTATGAATATGCTTTCACGTTGGTCACAGTATCTTTTCTCTAACAGGATTCTTCGTTGTACAAAGAAAAACTTCTGGGATGTTTTCCCCGTTTATACCACAAGTCTGACCTGTTTGTAGTTTAGCTACACCGATTTGACTTTTCTTTGCCACTGTGTGTTAGGCGACCAGCTGTAATGGCTCAAAAAGAAATTGCTTTGATGCCAAACCAGCCGCGCGTCAGTCAGCCTCGAGGAGTCAAAATCTGACTCGGCAGAGACCGACGTTGGTTAGCAAAGCGGAGATACCTTTCCTGGAAGCTCCAGACATGGGGTTTGACCAACAAAAAAGCGTTAACGCTGAAGGCGGCCTCAGGTCGGGCCGAAAGCTTCGCCCTTTTCGTCTTGTGACGTGAATAAATTTTTTCTGTTCTACGTAGATGTATCGTTTTCGAACGGGAAAACATCCGTAAAAATGATTCCACGTAATTTCAGCTTCAAAGTTAGAGAAGCTATCGCTAGAGTAAAGTTCAGCCAATTTAATCAGTTATGCTCCATTAGGTTCAATAAGTCTTGGCCAACGTTTCGCAACATCAGCCTCCTGAACGAAGCTTTGCGAAGCAACCTCGAATGACATGAAGCTTCACTGAGTTCTCACCAAACGCCTATGTTAACCTGACAGGCCTGCGCTGTAATCCCATGGAGAAATTCGAGAGAAGTGGCTTTTACCTATTTATTACCTGTTTAAGCGGATGTTAAATGACGCAGCAGAAGAATGAAGGTAGAAATTTTGATAAGCAAGGAAAGCGAAAATTCGCGCTGCAGAATTAAAAATAAAGCTATGCATTTTTCGGTGAAAAACTTCATGAGCAGACGAAGCAGCTGGATTACGAAAAAGCCAGAGCGTATTCATAGATCTAATGTTTCTATTCTTTGTGCAATTTGCCGATATAAGTGTCTGGTAAAAAATAATCAACGATGCGTTCAGCGATATTTCTGATAAGTTTCTCCAGCTTGTTAGAAAAAACAGAGGACAAATTTTTGTACGTTTCGGAACTGTTCTTCGTCAGCGGTGTTAGGGAGCTGTGAGCGTCAGCTATTTTAGGGAGAATAAGTTTCTCCACTGGCAAAGTGTCTGTTACCTGGCTAGGAAGTAGGCTTCAGATGCATCATAAGTAGAGCTACTGTGGCAGTGGTGTGCTCCTTTATCTTTCATAATCGTTTTGCATCATCAAATTTTGCTGAAGTTCATTGTAGGTTAGCAGTGCTCGTTGTGCCCACTAAAACAGGTATGCAAGGAAGCTAAATACAAAGAGAACAGTATTGTATTGCTTTTCAGAAATCAGTCTGGTAAGTTGAAATGCTTTTCGTTGTATAAAGTTCTACCAGTCTTACCCTACAGAAGATAAAGCCAGTTTCATAATAACTTGAAATATATTCAAATAATATTTGATGCGACTGATAACAAATTATCTGTTCAAAAGGAACAGTCGTTTGTATAGACATATTCAACCTTATGGCATACAAATTTGAAATAGTTGACGTTTCGAACTGGAGAAATGTGCAACCGTTTTCCCACGAACTTTGTTTTCTCGGCTGCATAATAGGCATTCTATTGATTGATCCGCTGATGAGTGGACAAAAGATGTCTCAAATGCCTTGAAACCGTCTGTGGAAATTAATTTCTGCTAAGAAACAGATTGATTGCACAGGTTAAACTTTTTTTATTTGCATGGCTCGTATTATCGGTGTATTATATTCGTATGATGCTTTTTCTTACCGTAGTTGCTGTGCTCCACGTTAACTATGATTTCGAAGCGGTCCTCTGGAATAGGCGAGAGTAGCACATTTGCTTAATCTTATGATTACTAATGTTTTCGAAACCGGAACGAGAAACCTGAGGATGAATCGAACTAGAAATACAAAAAGTAAGCATTTCAACTCTGTGTGCCTTCTGTCGTTAGTTTGAGAGAGATTAGTACGAAATCCTTTCTTACTGCCACGTGCAGTGATGCGCAGCTTCACCGCACGCCTCCGTCTGCGTTGTTTTGTTAAGAACGCGTTTGGCGCGCTCGGCTATGCAGTAAAACGTTTAAATTACGAAGACTGACCTAGCTTAGTGCTTCTCCTACAACAAGCGCCTTTCTGCGGGGGAAAGCTTCTTTCTGGAATTTCCTCTTCATAGGTTTATCATAAACAATTCTGTTAAGAACACAGATTTATTCAACTGAAACTTCATATGTAACGAACTGGTTATACGGTAACACCAGTGTGTTACCTCTCGTAGAACGTGCTTTTGGCAAAATAGTTCGACGGATGAATTTGTGGCGAAATGTAAAGCGTATAATTAGTGAATATCACATAGAAAGTGTAAACCTTGCATTTCCTGAGGTTCCAACGACGTAATGAACTATCAAAACTAAATTTTTGTTCAATTTACCTTACATCATCAACGCGTTCTCTTCAACCTGAAGAGGCATGACGTATGTTCGTCACGTCGAATTGATGAATAGACGAAACATTAAGAAACTGCATTGACAATCATGCTTTAACACTGATCCACTTTCAGGTATGCGAGTTTTCCAAGAGCCGCTCTGAGCTCAACAAGTAACTGGTTTAGGTGCGTACCTCAACTCAGCTGCATTTCGCTGGTGGAAAATTAATCCTGCCGGCTGTTCAAAATGCATCTAGTTTGAAGGGTAACGAAGCTGTCTGCTGGTTGTTTGCTGGCGGAGCGCTATTTTTTCTTGTCTTCAAAGGTAATAATAGCGACTAGCTGCTAGTAACGACGACAGCCAAGACGTCTCTTCAGGCACTAGTATCGGCGTGTTCCCTTTTTGTCAAGCTACGGTAGTGGCCCTTTCTCAGCCAAGCTGGTTCAGAGGAAATGTTTTGCATACTCAAACATCTTTCCAGGCTGATCAATTCCTATCGTGTATGTCGGAGCAGGAGTTCTTGCGCCGTTCTCCTACAGAGCTGACCTAAGTGCAAAAGTTTCAATCTTTTAGGAAAAATCTATATGAATTGACTATTTTGGCGGACAGTACCTTAGCGAAGGAAGCATTTGGATGTGATAAAGGAAGACCACATGAGTTTTAGCAAAGGATTTATTGGTCACAGTTGCCTGTCCTTGTTATCTTTCGTGTGAAGCAATGCCACTGGCGTCCATTCTTGCGATGCAGCGCTTTAATGCGCACTAACTGCTTGGAAAACGTCCTATGCTGTAAGTCAACGCTTATTTTCGTTTCCTGAGTTAGAAGTTCCCTTTTGCCTTGATCAACTTGTAAAGGTGTAATAGGAGTAAATAAATGGCTTATCGCATGTTCAACATTCCCACGAGTTAATGTTTCTTTGACATTTTGCATGTTGCGCATAAGTGCTGGAAGGCAAGAAGCGCCTAGTTGAAAAGGGATTGCTCTACTCGTCTTCGCTTGCGGAAACTGAAGGGATAACAGATAGGCACCTATTGTTTGCGAACGCCGAAGCGTTTCGTAAAAGATCAATTATTCCACGCTTCCTAATGATGTAGACATATGAATCAAGTGTGTTCTATCCAATAATGCTGTGTTTTTCCCTTATCCGCGTTGACCACTCGTTCAAAGTAGGACTTTAGAGGTTTCTATCCGCTTGCAGATCAATTGTTTATAAGAATCAGGCATCTTCTGCTTTGTCTAAGGAATTTAAAGTGCGTTCTACTATGGGCTAATGTTTAAACATGTCTGCACATCGCCAGCAGCACAGAGAAGCGCAGAACTTTAACCGATGCACTAGCTGCCAATTCTACTACGGAAAGGTTGTTTCCTTCGACTAACACAAGTACTGCTCGTAGAAATGAGTTTTCATATCAGCTGAAGAAATGGGAACTTGAATGCGTTCTACTATTGCTACGGCTGATAGGCTCGATCGATATATAAATGATGCTTTCATTATTATTATGATTGCAAAGGAACCTATGGGATTAATATCCTGTGTTTAGTGAAACTGTTTATTGAGTGCAAGCCGAACGCTATGTGTTTCTGTTGAGAAAGTTTTGTTGAAAAGAATAGGCACAAAGTGTCAGGACCAATGTGCTCCATTTCCGCGCGCCATATGTTGCTAGAAATGATCATACTAAGTTGAAGTTAGCATAAGCTAGTTCCATGAACTTCGCGTTTACATATTAGAACAAACGTTTTTATGGATGCTTTTGACTTACAAGTCATGATGTTGAAGTTAAAATGCCTTGAAGCTGGTGTGTTAATCATCGCACTTCAATTAAGGTTTTGCCAGCTGAAATGAACAAGAACATAATACAGGAGGTCTTCGACTTACGATGCCATTTCGTTCCAAGCGTTCCATCGAAGTGGAAACCATCGTAAGTCGAGACGCCTAATCAATGCGTTTAATACGGAACCGGACCACGGCGGTTTCCTGACTGGGAGTTTCGCTATTGCTCTCCGTTGGCCACACGTTGGTTCAATGCCGTCACCGGTATACGTTTAAGCTTAGGCTTATGCTTAAGATAAAGTTAAATTACACGGTATTGAACTGATTTCAGCATAGGCACGGCGAACGACCACGGGACATCCTCACGGCGAAACAGATATGACGAACTGACGCGAACTCATACTGAAGATTAGAACCAATTGAACGTCTAAAGTTCACGCAGCCTGTCTGAACAATCTTGAACCATTTAATTAGCTTACACTTGAGAGAAATCATGTCGTACAAGCCTGCCTTATAATACAGCAATTCTGTTTTGGAGTTAACAGGACAGAACGCCATATATGGCAACTATTAATGTACACGCACATGCGAGAGCTCACCGATCCGTTCGATGTACTCGACTGGAATTTGGAAGAAGATAGTAATGCTATGGTGACAACCACATGAACTTCTTTCCTGCTTGACTCAATGATAGCTGGAAGAAGGCACCTCTGTGATAATTGATAATGTACCAGACTTAGGCTGCTTTAGGAAGGCATAAAGTTTGTTTCTCTACTCTTCTGTATTCTTTTGTATATTTCTTTGTAGCGAGCGAGAGCATCTTGAATTTGGCGGTCAGCTTTCACAAATCTCTCGCAATATGTATATATATATATATATATATATATATACATATACATATACAAATAGCAAATCTCTTCTTACATAAATTCATATTAATACGTCATAGCAAGTGACAATTTACCCGTGCCAACGGCAGTTTGAATTTTGAGTGCTTGACAACTGGCGGGTACGGTTTCAAGTTGCGACACATGGTTATGTTGGCATCAAAAGCATTTTACCGGTACAAAGCTTTTGGAAATTGCATTTTCCGTTGTCAGCATGACGATGGAAAATGTAATTTTCGATAACTGCATGCGAATAAATGATTCCAACAAGGAGACAACCGTGTGTCGCAACTCGCAACGGCGTTTATTGTATAAGGCTTTTGTTTGGTGTGTGCGCTGTGGAGATTATGTGCTAGAATTTTTAATCAGGCACGTTGCCTTAAGCACCATCGTGTGCTAGATATCGCGAAAATCAAATACGGAAACCCAATAAGCGAATATCGACTTCATTCACGTAGAAATTACCAATTCCAAAGAATAGATATTCACGAACAGCTCAGTCGACACCGCAGTAATTAGTACATAGACGTTCTGTACTTATCATCTTTCTGCAGCCATCACTTCGAGATTCTGGCCCTGGAATTTAATTAAAGTTTTACATTGAATCGAATTTTTCACGACAATTGGAAAGTTGGCTTGGAAACGTAGGTAGAAAAAAGTGGCATTAAATTGGATTATCAATTTTGGTACTTTCGACTTATCACTAAAATCGATTGCTTTTTCCTGGAAATTTCTTCTATTGCTCTCTCTTCAGTCTTTGATAGTTACCTAGGCGCTCTTGTACCGGTGATTGGAGGGTGATACCACTTTTGTCTAGCAGTGGATGTTTGTCGAAATTACTCTGTCAGCTGATTCTGCACCCCCATACGTAGCAGCTCGATTGCAAATTTTACAGATATTATGTGAGTTTAGGTCACAGTTTCTCAAGCTCAGGGTCACCATCGCTGCTCTGATTAGTCAATTTCATGTAAGCTGATTGGCTTATGCTATCCCCACTGAGAGAAAATCCGAAAATGGTGGAGCGAGGGAAGCAGTCATTACGTGCGCACCGCTCCCCGCTCCACCACTTACCGCAAAATTACGGATTGCGTCCTGATTAAATTCAGGTAGTCCGACTGTAGCTGCTTGTACATCTTACTGAACTTGAAATACAAGTTCGCCAGATGAGCGATGTCAGCCTTGTACTTCTAAAGGTTTTCATGCAGGAAAACGTCTTCCTGCTTTAAAAAACTGAAGAACTGACTCAAACAGTTCATAAAACCTTGTTCGATAGGCAACTTTCGATAGCTATCAGACTTCCGTGTGCAGTAGTAGCCGACTGGATTGTTTGTTTTTTCATTAGTGTCACGGTCTTGTCAACATAATGAGATACGAATGCAGTGTGATACTCGAAGCTTTCGGGACCACTAGATCCCGTCTTCAGCGAAAGGCCGACAGTTCGAAAGTTTCGAACGTTGCATTATATTTATTCCTCATTAAACGGGCAATACTGTGATATTCCTTATGAGAATATATACGACCATTATCAGAAATCCAGTCTTTCTGTTACTTTCTTCGCATAACGGTCGAGAAGGTTATTCTGAATGACACGGCATTATGACATCATTATGGCATCATGCCATGAATAGGAAATGTTGAAATTCTAAACCAAATATCCTCTGATGCTTACCCAAAGCAAAAAATCTTGCCTCCTAGAGATCGCGGCGCGGAATGATCGACGAAAGTTTGTTGACAGTTCAGTCCTACTGCACAGATATTCAAAGCAGTTCCCTTGGCTATACTGGTTGCTGAAATTTTGACGGGAAAAGGTAGATCCCTGCTATTCTTCCTGACAGAACTTCTGAGCTGGCTAGAAAAGCTTTCCAGTGCCTTTTAATCTGATGACCAGGGGCTGATATTACCCCGTGGCCCTCACCAGCATCCCCTATCGCCCTTTGAGAATCACTGGTTTAGACCATAGTTTAGCAGTGTTCATACATTATGTTTTTATGCTTTCCAAACTTTTGCTGGTTGGTGCGCCTCACAGGTGTTAATATAACCTTTCTTTTGCCATATATCTTCTCAGTCAAAGTTTTCCCAATCCTTCGCGCGTGTATTTGTTAAGCAAAGAGGGCGCCTTGGAATTACCATGCCCCATTGCTGTATACAATACATTTAAATCGTTGTCGTTGGCTCGCTTGCAAATGTCAAAATATGATTCGAGCTTCCAATTTGTAAGAACGCTGTTTGTGACTTCTTTTGAAGAGTGGGATTTAGTAAGTAGTACATAAGTTTCCACAATAATTAGCATCGCAACTGACCCTTTTATTATGTAGGTGACTGAGTAAGACAAATGCAACTATGTGTTGTGGCTTTCGATATCTCCTCAGCTGTAACGGGATTGCTTTGATACCGGATCGCGAATAACTTGAAATCTGCATATGCTTTTGTACTTTTAAGTTTTCTTCGAAATGAATGGGTCATTTATGATCCTAATTACAGTCATCCTCTTCTTTCGCTACGAGCAGAGGAAACCGTTTATTTGCACAGGAGGAACAAATTTAAAATCAGCGGAGTTTTCGGAGCTTAATCTTGCTCCGTTTTCAACGCAAACAACCACTGATCCTTCAGACGGTGAGAGCTCTGTAAATACAGAGACCATTACTTTGGATCACGTTAAGTCAATGTAAGGATGGAAAAATTCAGTGTAAATAAACAGCATAGATGCCTTAGTCCTCTTCCTTCATAACGGGTCGAGAGTATCACGTCCTCCATTACATGTTTCACTTCGTTTTCTTCATATCGCACGCCCTATGTTTTTGGGTCTGGTCTGGTTTCGCTAGTACTTCCTATGCTTTCGGTTCGGTCCTGTATTCCATTTCACGTTTCTTTTTTGACGTCAGCTCCTTACCTTGCAAAGCTAGATCAGAAAACATCATCCACGTGGTGGAGGGCATCATTAATGTCCTGTCTTAATGAGCAACAACCCATATAATTAATGACCCCATTCCAAACCTCAGAAACTTCCAAGCGTATGTGAGCGCTGAAAACGGAGTCCGATTAGCTCTGAATGCTCCGCTGGTTTTAAGCTGGTCTTTCGTGTGCAAATAAACGGTTTCCCCTGCCCACATTATAAAATGAGTCTTCAGGAAACCGTTAAAGAAATTGCATTTTCAATTAGTCTTATCATGAGCATGGTAATATTTCTTGAATGCTTTATAACGGGCTGATATTGCTTCACCTCCGTTTCATGGACTGTGCCCTTTTCTTGTAAAGTGATGGACGCTTTTGCACATTTTTGTCCACCTAGCATCGTTTGGAGTCACATAACCTTCCTGTTAGCAAATATACTTCCCTGTTAACGATCATCTAGAACAGGACGTCTTTGCTTAAGATACAGTAGGGCTGCTGTATCCTTGTAATTGATTCTAGGGCATTCCCGCATAATGAAATCCTATGCACAAAGAAAGAGTAATTTCCATATGAGCTGCTTCATCCTACACGCTTCATATGATCCCTGGTTTATTTATAATGCCTAATACTGTGAGTATAGTACGTAAGTAGTTGTTACACCGCTTTGCATAGGGAATAAAGGCGTTAAAAAATCTGTCCATGTTTCAGCGCACATTCAACTATCACATACGTGGCTACTTAGTACAGGACAGCAACAGAGTAACGCCTTCTTTCTTTAAGTGCTGAACGATTACTTTGGTTTAATAACCTGAAGGAAATGAATAAAATAAAACAACTTGTTTAAAATATAACTACATATGGCAGACAGCATTGCTGGGACAGACGGCAGCGCGGGGATAGCGTTAGCACGCCTGCCAAAAAATGCTATCCTCGACGGTTGTAGTTTGTACATTTCTTCATACATATGGCAGATATAATTATGTTCGGTTGAGTTGAGTCCTGTTGCCGATGGCTTAGAATGCTTTAAAAAATGACAAAAGATTAACATATGTGAGCGTGCTGGTGATAGAAAAGCTGTAGATAAGCCACGTCGTGGGAAGAGTCTGTTCTTCTGGTTTTCGTAATGGCTAGCGAGAACTTTCTGCCCACGCATGATCACTTGAGGCACTCTGTTATGCTTTGGTTCCACTCTGGCGTTGAACAAGCAAAGCCCATTGTCGAATATGTTCTGTACAAAGCGAAGGTATCCTCAATCTGCGTACAGTGAAACGGTGATTGCCAAATTTTCGCGTCGAAAACTTGACATTTTGGATAACTGACGGTCTGGACGCTCATCAGGCCTGAATTTGGCACGCTGCAGACAATGCTTGAGAAGAACAGTAAAAAAATGACACGCTGGTTAGCACGACTTTATTCAGACTTTATCCTGCTTCCAAATGACTGTAGTTCATGGTCTGGAATAGCTTTGACACCTTTATGTCCTGGGATGACCTGTGCCATACTATCTGTCACAAGCAAACAAGGGCAGAAGAATCGATTGCGCTACCGATCGTCACTGAACGTCGGACGTTTGCGTGGCTGGACCATCTTATTACCAGAGATGAGGTTTCCATTCTCTGTGATACTGTCAAGCGGACTTGCCATTGCTTTCCATCTGGTTCGCAGCTCCATCTCAAGTAAGCTGATGAACACCAGAAGAAACTCACGCTTTGCGCATGGTGGACTCTACGTGGCACTGAGCATTTGGAAGTGTTTTCAAAACGAGGAGCGTTACGGCGGAAGCATATTCCAGTCAGCTAGTGAGACATAAAGGCAAACCCGATGGAGATCTCTATTGAAACAGCCAAGTTTTCTTCCAGCACAACAACTTGTTATCACGTGTCGCTGAAGTTACTCGCGGGGTTCTGGAACTGAAAGCTAATTTGCGATCCGCCATACTCTTTAGGCCTTGCTTCTTCAGATTACCACCTCTTCCAGGCTTTAAAAAAGCATGTTGCTGGGAAGAATTTAAAAATCGCGTCGACTTGGAACGATTGCTGTCGATCTTTCCCCAGTCCAAACCTGCGTCCTTCTATGGTGGTGCTCTCATTGAGCTATCCAGTAGGCGGCAGAAGGTTATGGGCAGGAGTGGTGAATGCACGATCGACTGACACTTCCTTTAGCATAGCATAGCTACGGAACTTTAAAACAAGGCAGAAAATAGTGAAAGAGCTTTCTACTGAATCCAATGAGCAGAGAAGGTATAAATTCATTCGTCTGTCTCTTTCTCCTTCATACGTGCAGCTCACCGAAGCCATGCTTATTCTCTTATGACACTGTTGTAGAATGTTAACAAAGGTAAGTACTGCATGGTACTTAAACTGACGTAGCGGCAGTATACGTGGTACTTTGCCATGCAGTGGGCTTTCTGAGTGAGCGTAAGTGGGATCATCTGCGTCTGAGAACTTTCTACCTATGAGGAATTGGTCTGACCACCTGGTCGGTTCCTTTCATCCATATATTCACAATGCATAAAGTAAACATAGGGAGTCAACGACATGAAATGCAAATTATGAATGCTGCAGAGGCTGATGATTTGGCATGGGTACATGGGAAATATATTTGAAGTTGGAATGCAACATGAGAAACTAATAGCAGCTGATAAACAGTGCACCATTAGACTAACAGCGAATTTCTAGCACTACACGCAGCCGCGCAGACAAAAAAGCAATGCTCTGCAGGTCAAACGATAAGAATAAAGCTACATATATGGGCAAAAACACCAGAGCAAGTGTCATATTCAGTAGCTAGACTAGCTATGCGCTAGTCTCAAAAGTGACGTCATTATTTCCCTGAGACAAACTGCGTTGAGTCAAATCTGAGGACGTGGCGTGCCTACAGAATAAGGTTATTTAAGCATCCCTTACAGAAGTGATTGAATATAAAAATTTGGAATATCAGAAGTCATATTTGATTGGCTGTAACTTACACGCGCACAATCTCTCTGTGAGAATTTCACAATCATATCTGCGGGTTGCAGACGCGTCTAAATCGGCTAGTACGTTTCGTAGATAAGCTTTATCAGGTGGTTTCACGGTCAAGTATTCGCCTGTTTTAAGCACAGTAAAAGGATTCAAGAAAGCACTGTTGACATATTAAAGGGAATTAGCTTAGGAAAAAGCATATTATGATTATACGATCATACTGAAGTTTTCTTATTGAAGCATCTTGCCCTTCCAGTGTTCAGGGAAATGGCGTTTAAATAGCAGGTGTAAGGACAGCACTTATGGCTGCAGTGCCTTCTGACAGGCCCGTGTATAACTGATCATAAATACCATCATTTCGTAAAATGTTTCACGTGCTTATACTTTCTCCGTTTTCGTACTGTGATTGAGCGATTGAAAAACCATCGATACGCTGTTGCTAAGGTTGTAGTCTGCGTTGCCAACAATTTTTCTTTACCTATGAGCAATTAATGGAAATTTGATAACCTGGAATGAACCTGCAGCGTGTCGATAAGCTTTGTGAACGTTATCTCCTCTGGTGATTCCTGAAATTTTTCCACGGTTCTCTCTTTAGCAATGACGGAAAACTTCCACGACTTTGCTGCACGTTTCCAACACAGATTGTGGAGCAGCAGAGCCATTAGTAGACGAAAAGAGTCCTACGGAAACTTTGCTTAAAGAAGTCTTGTTTACGCTCATTATGTTCGCGCTCTAAGAAAACATTGAATAATTTCATTCCATTCAGCTAATACTGCATTTTACTTAAAGAATGAGCTAACTAATCAGGTGATGTAACTGAGAATCAAAGCCATTCTGATAAATTACGTGTAATTTCTGAACTGCTAACTTCGCACTATTTTGCCGTCGAGAAATCGCTGTTTCCTGAACATCGAACTCATGCCCCGTTGCTTTACCGCATTGTGATTATTAATTGCGCTTGGTTCCGGGCCATTCGTTGGCTGTCCGTAGCTTAACAGCTGTCAACCAGTGGCGAGTGAATTCTGCATTTCTGCGCCTGCCGCGACAGCTCTGTTTAGGAACGAGTTTCTTCATAAAGAGTACTACACTGTGGCAAAGCTTTAGGAAGAGCAGACTTGGCACTTCAAGAGCGTTCATTAGGTGGAGTAAGTCATATGCAAGCGTTATTTCATGACAATCTGAATAATCAATATGAAATGAAGGAATGCCGTGCTAATTATATGTTACCTGGAAAACAGCTTGACGTTGTTGCGGCTCAATCGATGAAGAACTCAGATGCGCGTAAGTAAACTTTTCAGAAATGCTAAAACGTTAAGAGTTCTGTTGTGTCATTCCGTTTCCTGTGAATGCATGCAAGTATCTGTCATCGTTAGTGCCTGAGAGAGATCTCAGCAAAGTTTTCATGCTGAATGCCGTCGGAGCTGCGCAAACTGCACGAGAGAAAAATAGGTTGTCAAGGAGATTGGTTTTTAAGCAGTTTGCTATGCTCTTAACAGACAGTTCTCCAGTTCTCTGCGCAACTAGAAGTGATTGCAAAGATATTTTCTTAGTGCCTGAAACTCGGCTCTGTAGCAGGCAAAGTAGTTGACATAAGTCTATTGGTTTTCATCTATTCTCAGGGTTGGAATAGCCTTGGTCTAGTAAATTGTGAATTCTGCGTTGGTTTCGATTTAGCTATAGATAAGGATTGCTGAATAAGTTTAAGTTTATGCTTAGAATATCCCATCCTTAAAAATAGCTATTTAAAATTTCTAGAGCGATATGCTGAGGTAAACGCTTGCTGTTAAGAATCATTTCAGCTGAGTTTCATGTAATCGTTACTGGAAATTTCTTTTTTCTGCACGTCGACTCGAAACTTCGTCGCGTTACAAGTTATTGTTGAAGTACTTGAGATGAACAGAGGTCACAGGTGTTAGTCGGTCAAAACGTAAGCGCAGAAATTGTCTTTGCTCTTCATGTGCACATTATAAATAATAGTCGAGTCTCTATTTCACTGCTCAGCCTTTCGAACGAAGATTTTCGTTTAGCAGTGC
Source organism: Trichuris suis (assembly GCA_000797535.1). Classification (NCBI taxonomy): domain Eukaryota; kingdom Metazoa; phylum Nematoda; class Enoplea; order Trichinellida; family Trichuridae; genus Trichuris; species Trichuris suis. The sequence goes on from KN538379.1 coordinate 1,539,973, forward strand.
CTCGATACCGATCTTTTGTCTTCGCGCTTTCTTTATAATATCACTGTAATTTTCTTATGTGCAGTTTAATTTTTTGATCTGTAGTTTGCCTACTTATTGATCTGCTGACCAATAATAAAATTCTATAAAATATCGGCAAGTTTTCCTGCCCATTCGGTTTTAGCCATATCCTTAGCTCGGAGTATGCGAAGAATGTAATTTGGCTATTAATAGGAACAGTTTTCTAAGGCATTTTATAGTTGCCCCACTCTGGGATTAAAATTTTGATTCTGTGGGACTGAATACTTATTTATGCTGTTACACTACGTAAGGTAGACGCATTAACGGTTTCCAGGTCTCATTTGAACGTGAAACACAAACTTAGTGCATGTCTTTTGTACATAAACGTCGAAAGTTAAGTTAGCAACTTAGGAAGGCATGTCAAAAGCTTTGGTGTGTTAACACGTGAATACGATTCTGAGGACCCATGCTTTCTGATGTTTTAAACCTTTCGTTTCATTGGATACCTCCCACATCGTTATCGATATTTAACTCTTCTTCTTCTCACAGTTTAATTGTCGCACTGCCAATTTCACAAGAACTCATTGAGGAATAGGTTGCTCTTGGTCGAACACAAGGACAATTCAGACGTCACCAACTAACCAATTGTCAAACTAGCTTTTCATCCGTTATTTTTCTAAGTAAACTGTTAGCTCATGTTTTCCCTGAAACCAGTTCCATATGAAGGAAACTTCTGCCTTGCTCTAGTTGTCGAAAGACTCAGCATTACACATTTATTGAAGCAGTGATACTAACTGTTGAAAGAAGTGCCTGATTTGTCGAAAGGTAGGATTACGCGATGGTTAATCCGAACTAGAACTAGAGTAGCCAGTAATGTTTGGTTTCGTAAGACTACAATTGCAAGAGGGCTGGTAACTTTTACCGCTGTAGAAAAAGTGCCAGTACAGAACAACTAGCGTTAATAAAAGTAAGCTGCATAAATTTAGACGGGCGACCAATTACCAAAGTATGTTCCACTCTTAGATTTGCTGCATTGAAAGATGAGCTTGACACCGTTTGCTTTCATCTTAAGTCTATAATGTGGCATCTAGAAAGCGATGGTCTAACGTTTTCTTTATTCAGCTATTAATAGAATTGGAACTAGTTTAAGATGCCAAGAGAAGCAAACTGAACTATTCGCTAAACGGAACACTGTTTTACAGTAGCCACCGCAAGAGTATAAGCTATACCAACTGATCACCAGAAGCAGTTGGTTTCATTCTTATCGAAACGCTAATCATTAGCGACTTGACTAATGCAAAGATTTCTAATTAAATGTTACACGTGACTCGCGCTTATACATTTGTGTATGTGTGCACTAAAGCTTTCATAAAGGCTCAATTGTGGTTCATTCTCTCTCTTATTCTGTTGAGGGTCACGTGTTTGCATTGTTCGTGTTATCAATAGAATCTATATGCCAGAAGTTTTTTGGCCATTCACATCTCGTCTTCATTTTTGTTTTTCTTGATCTCACACGGCTTTTTCCCGTTCTATTTTTGTGCAAATTACCTGTAACTAAACTAAACAACCGCTCAACCAGTCAATGGACGAGTGGTTTATTAAGTAAGCAACGGTAAGTTGTACTAACGTGTATTCGAAGCTTTCGGAACTGCTCTTGTTCCGTCGTCAGCGAGTTTGGGGAGTTTGGCTCCCCAAACTCGCTGACGACGGAACAAGAGCAGTTCCGAAAGCTTCGAATACACGTTAGTACAACTTACCGTTGCTTACTTAATAAACCACTCGTCCATTGACTGGTTGAGCGGTTGTTTAGTTTAGTTACAGGTAATTTGCACAAAAATAGAACGGGAAAAAGCCGTGTGAGATCAAGAAAAACATGAACAACCATCCCGTTACAAGACATCCAATATTCAAACTCGTCTTCATTCAGCAAAATTTTACAGTGGTACTAACTAACTGTAGTAGTCAGCTGACACGTTGCTTGAGTAATAAAATTCACGCAAATCACCTTAAAGGAAATATCAATGAAAAGGGGAAGGTTATGTAATGGCAACTGCATGGTTATATCCCCGGTAACTTTTTCGCAATGTCAATCAACGCACTGAAAGCAGCTTTTAATTTCCGTTAGTTTCAATGAAATGCTATAGTTTTCGGGACTACTCTGGTCACATTATCAGCAGGGACGTTTATGACGTGAATGGATATAAAAGTCTTAAATGTTCCCACTGAAGATGGGACCAGAAGAGTTCTGAAAATTACAGCATTAGTTGGAACTTTTGCTAAATAAGGAACTGCTTCTGATGCGTTGATAGACACTGGACCGCGATATGTTCATCATAATGAGCATGTCACTGTTACCACCAAATCAGTATTCACAAAGAGGAACATTCTAGTAAGTCTGCTTCCTTTACCCCAGTCAGTTTGTTGATCAGTGGGGTTGTTATCATGGTAATCCTTTCTGCTTAATATACACCGTTTCAAATGTATTTCCACGAATGGAATTTATGAAAAGTGGTTTAAATTTGTTTAAATAACACCTGTTTTTTACCATTCAGTAAACTCGCAAAAAGCATATGAAAATGCATAATAGCTCTCTGTGATAAAAATACCTTATTTTTGCTCAAATCGATCTGTCACGCATTAAGCCAAGTTTCCGTAAATCACAGGAGCATAAAGGTAACCTATGAATGCTGTGCAAGTCCCGCTATAAAATCAAAAGCTTCTGCCTCTTGCAAGGTGGGAAAGATATCCTATAGTCTTTTAACGGCTCTTCGCTGAAGTCCTATGCGTTGCGTTTTTTTAATTTCTCAAAGACACCTTATTAACACTCCTAACGTTTCATTGACGTTTTTTAGGGATAAGCCTGTAAAAGGTAAAATGTTTTATTTAAAAACATAGAAATCTCACTCGATGCTTTCGGGGCGTCCTAGCCCCGTCATCAGCGAAACGAAAAGTCAATGACAATCTACATTGACTTCAGACTAAGTAGACCGTCATTGACTTTTCGTTTCGCTGATGACGGGGCGAGGTCGCCCCGATAGCAACGAGTGAGTTTTCTGTGTTTTCAAATAAAACATTTTACCATTACAGGCTTATCCGTAGAAAACATAAATGGAACTGTTTGGACCTGTAGAAAGAAACTACTCATTCCAAGTCCTAACGTTTCACATGCAATCTTGATGAAAATGCAAGTGAATCGCCACGCCCGTGATCACCACCTCTCAAAAGAGTGAGAAAAGTTCCAGCGATCGCCATTATACAGCAGAGTATAGCAAGCCCATATCTATCCTCTTGTTCATCTGACTTTTCACTAAATTTTTTTTGGCTCATCTTCCTTCGTCTCTGTAACCCACGTTATCCCCACAGAACTCCTATCAATCACTTCCTAGAGTTCTCTCTGTATGCGCATCGTTTTCACTTTCTTGCAGAGCCTATGTTTTAATATACCCTTATCTAGTGGTGGCTCACAACTGTGTACCTGGCCATTGAATATTCAGTGAAGCTGCACAGTGTAAGCTCCCTTCCAAGGATGTTTGCTGTAAACGATGTAATTATAGAGTTCTGAAATCCCTGAGTTATCCAATTATTTATTTTCGTCCGTTCTTCGCTAATCAACGGTCCACCTGTCTGCCGATTAGAGTTTATCTTTCCGCAGTTGCAAAATCATGCAACAATACAAACAGGTTCTGCAGCTGTACTAAGAAGTCATGAATTGTTGTTTTCTGTTAATAGTTTCAGACTTTGATGGTTACTTCTGAACAAGCCTTTGTTTAACTTCGTCCTTTAGCGTTGAACACAGCTTCTCATAACTGGTGTGTAGGCCTTCACGTAAGGCTTATTTGCGGAAATAGCCCATTTGTTAAAAGAAAAGAAAAACTCTTATTTTCATAGCTTTTGGAACTAGCTTTGTCCCATCTTCGGCGAAACAGTGACCCGAGGTAAGAAAGAGAAAGACAACCTACGTTAGGAAAATAAGCTGCAACAATTTTACACTTGGCCAGTCTAAGGAATAGTCTTTTGTGTTCCTGCATTATCCGTTTAAACAGTTCTTTAAAAATATTGTAAATCGCGAAATTGGTTGTGTTGATTTATGGTACTGATTCTGTTTTCGCTGTTTACTTTCGTGTATTTCAATTAGAGAAGAACGGCCGTGACCTTCCTCATTTTCAACATTCTTGTCTCCGTTAGGAATTTCTTAGAATTCAAGTCGCACATTGCTAGAGTCGCGAAAAAAATGCTCGGCTGAAGTTGCAAGCAATTTTCGTTGTTCTACGTTTACGATGAAATCACTTGAGCGTTCTTCTTTCCCATCTTTAATTTGCGTTTGAAAATAAATGGAAGTACTTATTGACACTAAAACCATTAGCATAAATCAGTAGAGCTTATTGCGCGCTTTAAAAAGAGCATTACATAAGCATAGTTTAGCAAAAGTTCTTCTAAAAGTAGGTAACATAGGTTGAAATGAGAAAAACAGCGAATGCTTTTGCGTCAGCCTCATATTTATACATGCTAAAGTAGTACAATATACGGGGTTATAAGGACGTTCACTATTACCATCGGTGAGCCTCAGAATATACCCTCCGGAGATACGGCCGCGTAATTCTACTTATTGGTACTAGAGCTGTGTGGCTATCACTTGCATTATGTGACCAATAGAGATCCACAGTTTATATAAAGTGGCTGATTGCCACTGATCGCAAGCATCGGCAGTAGTAAGAGAGTAAATTCTCAGAGATGTAAACGCCTGTGCATTCAAACGTTGGTGGGAATACGTTCGTTCAGAGTGAGCCGAGCATTAAAGCAATATGACAAGAGTTTTTATTATCAACCGCCCAATTCGTCTTTTAGGGTGTGCGTTACCAACGAGTATACCTTTTCACAGAAGTAATAAGACTGCTGCTGCAGTCAGTCGTCTAACAAAATTACATGGAATAGTCTTACTGGGTAACCGTGGAGGTCAGCAGCTCGTCTAGCGCTACATGAAAGTTCAGCAGCCATTTGCCACAATCTCAAGTTGTGAATTTTATTAATACTTAATAAAATAACTTGGGCAAGGAAACGCTTCGCATAAGGCAAACAGACTGAAACTCCATTTGCATAAATAATGATGTCCATTGTTCCAGTTACTGAACTGTTCTTGCAGGGCAACATACCTAACCGTAAGATAGACTGAAGTGATGAAAGTGATAAAGGGCAGTACATATGCTGCCCAGATGTGACTGCTTCCAGTTGTTTTGAGTTTCAGTGAACCTCTTTCAGGCAGAAATAGACAGCAAGCACGTGTCTGAATACTTCGCCCGAAATGCTTGCGAACGTTCCATTCCAAGTCAGGTGATAGTAATGGTGTTCGTTAAAAATGTTTTTTCATGAATTGAAACTCGGGTCACTTGGTAGCAGACTCTGGACTTTAGATTTGGTTTATATGCGGTGCGGCCCAAAGTGCTAAATGATCAAAGGTTAAAAGCATGACCCTGAAAGCCAGCAGCCTGAGTGGACACTGTGAGCGGATGCTTTGTAGGATTTTCCACTTTCAGGTGCTAAATATCGAATGCATTTGAATCGTAAGATCTTCGGTATTGTAGACTTGCTATAGCTGCTACCCTTCTTTTCCTGTTTCATCTTTCGCTAATCGTTGAGTAATGGTTGTATACTAAGTATTGCAGCATGATTGGGCGTTGGCTTCGCTCCAGGATTTTAGTGCGGTGACGTAAAAACCAAAGGTGGACAAGCCGTACTTGTAGGTAAACAAAACAAGTCTGAAAGCGGAACTTCTTGTAATGACAGAAGCGCGTACTTCTTGTACTGCTTCGTGACATGCGATAGGAGCAAAAGGAAATTTTCCATTTATTGTGGCGCTTTCAGTTCTTCATGACTGTAGCGTCAATCCATTCAGGCACATTCAGCATTTCCACCAATCAGAATGAGCACCTTTCAGGGTTTTGACTCATTCAGCGTTTCCATCTATTCCCGGATTTTGATCTTTTCTATATTTATATCTTTCAGGTTTCGTCCCTTTCGGCATGCCTTTTCAGGGTACGAGCCCCATTCCACATTTGAAAAGCGTTGAGCACTTTTGACCTTCGAGCTTACCTTTAGTTGACGCCAGCTTTCGTGGGTTTTCCACACTCAGTGGTAACCCCAGGCCATCTGAACTAAACGGGCTTTGTGAAATTACGCAAAACCGTCTTTTTAGGAAAATTCCTCGCTATTTCTGTTTGAACAATTCTTTCGGTATTTTGAGTTTCAGGTTTTTGATTTCCACACTTGGTTAGGATTTCAATCATTCAGGATCTTTTGCTTCGGGATTTTCTGTTCCGCGATTTTGATACAGACGCGTTTTATCTGACATTATTACTTCCTTTTGCTTTTGTCAATGGTTTTGCTAAGCTTGCTCACGGAGTTGCTCGAGCCTTTCCATTTGGCGAACATAATCCTGCGGATAACAGAAAGAGGAAACTGAACGTACCTTCCCCGCGTTACCATGTTCGTTCCGTTAGGTTAAATCATGAATTGCGAGCTCTCTTTAACTTGACAGTGCAACTGGCCCGTGGCCAATCAATTCGCAAGGTTTAATGTGCAGTTTTACGAAACGACTTTTTGCTGGAGAGAACGGGAACAGGACTTTTCATATTGCCATTTTTACTGCAAGATCTGGTTCGATAGATGGGATACACACTTCATTAGGTGGGAGGGAGCTTTAGACCCCAAAAGTCTGCGTTTTCTGATAGTATCATCAGCAGCGAAAGTGCTAGTTCAGCATGGAAATTTTTATTAATATGATTGGGAACCAAGGTGGCGTTTGAATGAGCAGTAAAGCATACGTTGTATGGTTTTCTTAGGCCACCTACTTTGGGCCATGCCGCATAAACGTAGCTAGCTCGTAACATTTTGCGGAAGTCCTCCTACCCAACAGAAGCAGGTGGGTGACAATGCTTTGTCCCATGCCAGTGATTTGTTAAGGGGTACTGGAAAACTGCAGGGGCGCTGAGCACTAAGAGCGGCAGAAATGTATGTTTCTTCTGTGTTCCACCGGGAAAAAATGGCAGCATTCAGGAAACTCGGCAGTGATAAATGTCGTGATAAGAAGCAGGAAGGAGATTCTCCGCGGAGGATCAGCAAGCGGGGCATGTAGCTGGTGACCGCGAAGTCTAGGAGGCGGTAGCAGGCAAAACATCTAGAAACATTGCCTTGTGCTAACAACTGCGATGTATGAGAAGCGGCTAGCGTTAAATGTTTTGAAAATTCCCTCTTTCCCATTCCCATTTGCTGACACGGGTCCATCGTGATTTTGCATCCTGACTTAATCATTCCTGATGCTGGCGCACAGAATGCTTCATTACGGCCTGTTTTAGTACTGGCAGAGCATCGTGTGTTGATGAGTCGCGTTTCCTCGCTTCAAAACTTTGCTCTGAACGACAAACAGAGGTTCTGTCCGAAAACGTCAAGTGAAACGGGGGACTATCAATGCTATAACGCCTACAGTGAACGTTGCCTTTCCAGAAACTTTCCATTACTGGAGAGATGTGAGGTTGTCGGGAGCATTGCTGCGTTTTGAATATTCTTCTTGGCGACCGGCAGGATATCTAAATGCATCTTTAGGCACTTTCAGTTGCAATGTTTTTACAGTTAACCACTAAGAAATAATGTTATTTGTCCGTGCGTAGCAATTTTTAAAAGACAGAGCATAAAGCAGGTGCTCAGATGCCCATTCTAATTGAGAGTAACATGACGTTTAGCTTCTCAAAATATCAAATATATTGCGGGTGGTCCTTATCCGAAAGTTTGAGATATTAATGGAAACAGCCTAAGCAAAGTACGTACGTATTCTCAAAGCACACGATTCTGCAGCACTATAAACAGTCCGAGGACGTTACGTGCGCATTTATTCAATTTTGCCAGCCAGTTACTTTCAGATGATTACTCACTGTTGAGATGCATCGTCTGCGAATCATAGCAAGTAAGCAACCGTTCAGAACTAAAGTACGCAAGCAAAAGTAGAGCCAAAGGAATAAAGCAGATCAGCATAAGTTTGATAGGTAACACAGGGCTACCATTCAACGCTTCGATGAGAACTATTATATACTCTCCTGAAACATCAATTTTCCGCTGTAGTTTACGAAACTATATGGCAAAACAAGTTTAATTCATGTGATTTCTTAGTATTTCAGATAAAGAAGGTAGGGTTAGTAACAAGCCCATGTTTCATCATAATGACTTTATGGCAAGATCGCTGTTCAGTTTTTTATCAGAGCTTCTCAAACGCTTTTGAAGAGCAATTTTATTGACGTCGATAGCGAAGGGCAACTCTAAGAACGCACTAGTTCCTTCCTCAGCGTGACTTAGCACGTTCTTTTGGTCAACAAAAACGCATCTACCATTTGCCATAGCCCTTCAGAACGTTTTAGAGGCAGCTGATGTTTAGCTGAGATTGCATGCCAAACAACGTGGTTATCAGACCACAAGTCTTGCTTTAGTCCTTACTTGAACAGTGCGTTACTGTTAATACATATTCTAGGTTGCGTCGATGTGATCTGAATATGGCACACCGGTTTTAATTCATGCAAATAAGAAAATTCATCCATTAATAATGCTTCGGCACTGTCATTTGTTTACATGAATTGCTTAGTTCTTCTGAATCAGCGTTAACTTGTTTAGGTTTGAAAGTTGACAGCCAACGAACTCACAAGCAAGCATTGGCTGAATTGCATGCCATTGAAAATATGAGCATGCATGCATATGCAACCGACGGAAATAATTCCCTTGATAAGTCTGTTTGGCAGCATCATCCAGCTGCAGTTAATAATCAGCTTGATGAGCAGGAGGTCGAACTACCAGTAGTGACAAATGTACGAGGAAAGCGTGCTTCCATAGATGTAGTTACGGAAGGAAATCTGACGTCAATTGCTCCTTCAGAAGTCCCATCATATACATGGTCTTCTCGTCAACGTACGGAACACTCTGGGTACCGTATTCAGCCTCCAGCGCAAAGTCGAAAAATTACGGACAGTAATTATGGCCCGTTTGAATCACCCTACAGACCACCAGTTATTCCACCTAGCAAGAGGGTATTGAGTCCTGCGAAGTATCAGCACCTGCGGCTAGGTGCTCTGAGCCCGGCAACAGAAAAAAGTGACATTGACGTGGATCTGGTGGGAGAAGATCGATATGATCCGCAGAGCCGAGCTTTTTCATACGTTCCAGCCCAATCTTTAGTTGAACATTTCCGATCACCGAAGAAGCCGACGAAGGTTATACCTACTTATGAATACACCCATGGTTACGACTCATCAGCTACACCACAAGCTGCTGATGATAGGGTCCAGTCATTGGAAACGCCAACTGATGCTGACCAGCCGACAGCATTGCAGCAACCTAATTTCGACGATCTGTGCAACCCGAATTTTTATTTGAACTTTGGCGGAAGCGCAGAGGAGCCTATTTTGTCTACGCATACAGAATTTTCGGCTATTCCCCGGTCCTGGTCAGCACCAGCCGCAGTCTTCCCCAAAGCGACCAAAGCTACGCTTCTAAATAACCTACCGACGTCCCCACCGCGACAGTCAATGGTATCTGATTTCTATAAAAGACAAAACAGCTACCTTCCGCAAGAGATAGACCAAGAGGCAGTTGACAGGCACTTGGCGCCCTCCAGTCGTTCCTATCAGGAGGCTCAGTTAAATAAAGCGTTTGCAGAGTCTGTTGCAAATAACCATTTGCAAGAATTGACAAAGACGTCGGTGGCTGCATCAGTTCAGCATCCGTTACGCATTTATCAACGCAGCTCTCCTTTCCTTTCGCCTGAAGATCATTTTCCATTGGATACATATGAAAATCACTATTCAAAGCGATCCGAAACTGCACAATCGCTGCTCAGCGCCAGCAATGGAAGCTTCATTACCGGTCAGCAGCGAGCAGCCAGGTAGGATATTATAATTTATTTCTCAGGTCCGGTCGTCAACTGTGTTATTTATGCTTCCTTGGGCTTGTTAAGCGGAAGAGGTCAGAACTGGGCACAGAAAATAACTCTCGGATTTACGATTTTTCTGCTGCCTACGTTCATACTAAAGAAAAACCCAGATGAACACTTGAAACAAGCTAATGGTCGGCAAAAGTATTATTACTAATGCTTCCTATTTCTTAAACTAAATTTTAAAAACTGCTGCTGGCGACGTGTCCATGGGGTTGTTTCATTTGTTACAGCTTGATTTAACGCCTAATCGTTCTTTACCCTGTTTCCTAGCGCTCACGTACTTCACCGGCAGTATTTTCCCGTCTAAGTTTTTCTGGTACGACCAAATAACTCTATGTTAAATGCATTCTGCAACAATTGTGGTTCTTCTGCCTCTCGCACTGAACACTGTAAAAGATGATTTACAAAAGCTGCGCAACGCACCTTTATTTACCTTTATTCTCAAGACGAGGTACTTTGGCAAAATTATCCGTAGGCACATTTTCCTGGTTCTAGAAAATGAATTCATCAGTTTTTCCTTTGACTTAGCTTCTTGGGCCGCTGGAAATTCAAAGGCTTAAAAGTGAGAGCTTAAAGCAAGAATTAGAAATATTGTTGCTCCGCTTTCATGGCAAGCAAAGTTGTAATATTTACTCCTTTCTGGTGGTCAGCTACTTAACGTCTCCTGGTAATGTGATCAGTGAAAGTGTCGCTGTTCCTCTATTGCTATCTTTAATGACAGATTGAATTGATGTTTTGGTCTTCTGGCTGAGTCACCACCTAGCGAACTGAGTAGGATACGCATATATAATAATATTAATAATTTCCGGGTTGGTATATTAGCAAATCAGATTCGCGGTTTATGTCGAATTTTGTTGCGACAAATTACATTTAAGCACAATGATCACACTTGTCATGTTAACTAATGAAGTGGAATAAGCAAAGCTATGGAATGAGACATGGAAAACAAGATGTAATAAGAAACGAATTACAGGGTCGTTTTGAGCATCTCAGCCTCATCGCCTAGGATGCACGTGTACTTGTCAACTTATCCTCAACGAGCGTACGTCGAAATCCCGAATGACAAAATCCCAAGTGACAAAATCCTGAACGATCAATATCCCGACAACGATATTAGTTAATTAAGAGACAGGGGGGCAAGGTAGTAGTAGTTTTTCTTTTTGATCGAAGAGAACTACATGAATAAAGGCAACTTTTATAACTACGGCAATCCCTGTGGTGAAAGGAGCTTGAGAAAAGGATGCCTTGTAATTTTTATCGCTCGGGATTTCGACCTTCAGGATTTTGTCCTTTCGCTGTTTTGACCCTTTCAGGATTTCGACTGCCTCCGATTCCTCTCAACAAGGCAAAATGCCCGGCGTATTCCGAAACTGAGGCAATTATGGATTTTCATACCAAGCGTTGCTGTTCATCGCTTGGCTTCTGCTTGAGAGAAAAATTGACTAGTGTCGCCCTTGAATTCACAATGTTATCCTACGATAATTTTACTATGCATGCAAGCAAAGACCACCTTGTAGTCTAAGAAGCTAGTAGGGAACTAAAACAGAAAGTAGAAGGCAACTTACTAACATGCGAACTTAAATCTTTTTGAGTTGAGCAATTCAGCAGGCTCGTTGTCAAAACGCAACATGCAATGTTATGTCGCACGAGAGCCCTCTTGGCTAGCAAACGAACGTTAATTTTCTTAGAGAAGGTTTGTATTTTGTACGTATTCAGTTTTTCTCGAAAACTTCCTTACCTGCTATTGTCTTTGCTCCAGCCATTTCTGAAAATAAGCGTTCTTGGAAAATTTTGGTTTTTTAATGAAACAGGGATGTAAAGGAGACTACGATTTTCTCGTTATTTGATCTGTTGCAAAGACAAACAGCGCTTGTCTTCGCAATAGAGGTTTCTAGAAAAACTGGCGGTTTGCTGCATATTTTTCACAAGCTTAGAGTTTCAGCACCGTTCATGAAAACTGGCAGATATTTTTTAATAAAAAGAAGTCAATAACCGTGTTCTGCTGCTCCAGTATGAAGCTGTATAATTTTTGAAGGCGTTGAAAAGCTGACGGCATGATGTCGCCTTGCTAGAAGAAGCGTCTAGAACCATTAAAGGCGCTTCTATAAGTGCAAAAGGTATACAACGGCTGCTAATTACTGCCAAGCAAGCCTCAACACAAACAGCGTCAGTTTGCCCACCTTAGGGTTCCCTTGGGTGCCATCGGTCTGGTAAAAGTACGAATAATAACGCAGCGAGATCTGTTCTGTCTTTACTGAATTAAGCAGTGTTTCCCGACATCTTCTGGACCATAGTCCCCTTTTGCAGCTCAGATTTGCTTAGTGCGCCGCGCTCATCCCCGTCGTCATCTTGCTCTTTCTACTCGCTTCCTGTCTTTCGCAAGTCTTTCCTGAGTTCCTTGCCATGAAAAGTGTAATAATGAACTTTACATCGTGTCCATGCGTTTGGCAACTTTATCTCACAGAAGAAGTATCTCGTGTATGCTCTCAGTTGTAGCTGCACGTGGATTTGAAATAATCAGAGCACCCGTAATAAATTCTATAACTTGTCTCTGATATGCCTTTTAAATCAGTCTCCTGGGTAAAGATGAGGTCTTTTGTATTAACACAGCACCGTAATGGAGACTCATTGATTTCAAAATGACTTAGTTTCCGTCGATGTTCTTCAGCAATATGCCTTCGAATATCTGAGCGCTCTACTGTGCTAGAACGGGCATGAAGCAGTTACGAAATCAATAAAAATCGCATACTGAACTCCTGATTGTGAATGCTATACAGCTTCGTGCAACACGCTTTCCCGAAAGATATCAGATACCGCTACATTTTCATTGGAATTTTCACAGGTACTGCAGGTTTGCAACTTTCTACGACTAAATGAAAATTATAAGCAGTTCTCTGTTCATTTACAGAGGATATTCCGAAAAGTTCCCGGAAAATCCAGATAACTTTCTCTACAGTGGCATTAGAATTATTTTTCAACGTATCTTCCATCAAGTCCCGTACACCTCTGAAGGCGGTGTTTCCAACTCCGCAACACTTTCTTGTAAAATCCTGAGGGCTGTCTATTGCGTCACGTCGACACGGCGTGTTCCGGCTCATCCATTATACTCAAAGGGAATTCCTTCCAAATGTTCTTTTAGCTTTCGGAAGAGGAAAAAGTCTGATGGAGCAAGATCCGGACTGTAGGGCAGATGTCGAATAACTTCCCAACGAAATGCACGAAGAATCGACTTCACGTTCCTTGATGAATGAGCTGATGTGTTATCGTGACGGAACAGGACTCCGCGGTGCAACTTCCCTCCCCGTTTGCTGGCCAATTTCTTCATTAACTTTTGCAAAACTGTTTTGTATTAGCTTCCGGTGACTGTTTTCCTTCTTTCGAGAGCCAGTTAAAATTACTCCATCTGAGTCCCAAAGCATGATGTCATGAGCGTTTTCACAGACCTCTCTGCTTAGAACTTCATTGCTCCTGGTGATCTCTTCGGCAACCATTACTTGGGTTTTGCTCTCTGGGTCATACTGGTGAGTCTACGTTTCGTCTCCGCTGACGATTCGATCAAAAACCTAGACTTACTCGTTTCGATTTTCGCTGAAAGCTCTCGGTAAAGATTGGCCCTTCGAATCTGCCGTTTCATCGCGCAACGCTTCTGGGACACAACGAGATAAAAGCTTTCCCAGACCAAGGGTTTCGCGCACAATTGCAAATGCTGAATCAGGCGAGACCTCAACCATATTAGCAATCATCTTAAGCGTAATTCATCGGCCTGCTTTACTATGTTTCGAACGAGAGTCAGCTTCTTCGTCTACTGCAGTGGATGGTCTTTCCGTTGAAGTCCTCTCTACTCTGTTCGAAACGCTTTATCCGTTCATAGATAAACTTACTTAGATGGACCACTACCTTCACAATCCTGCTGCAAAGCCTCTATAATCTTCCTCCATTACCGCTCAAGCTTGGTCGGAATTTTAATGTTTGCTCTGACCACAAAATGAAACTTTCCCATATCGCGAAAACAAGGGTTACTTTAAGCACACCCTGCTCCGCACAGGTAAGGAGCTGGATAACGTTACCTTTTCCGTACAAGTCGAAAGATAACTGAGATAAGATTAAACACGTTTTGCCTCGTCGGTTAGCCTCCTGTTAAAAGCTGCAGGGCTTTTCCGTCAGCTTTTCGAACATTCAGGTACATGAATGGACTAAAGTCCATCAGACTAGCCACTAAAGCGGATGTTGATAGGCAAAATAGGGCACCACGTCGCCATAGTTCAGCTTCAATTTCTGATTGTACGTACATAGGCATTCATTCTTTATTCTAGAAAACTTATCACTCGCTAGGTTCCTAATGACCGGCGAAACCTTTTCTCCCAGTCAGTGCTTTCACAGCTGCCACCTGGTCTTCCACGTGTTTACATAAGAGAAGTTCAATAAACATTACCGTTGTGGCCCAAAAAATGTTCACCATATGGTCAGTTGAATTAAGTTGTGACGAACCAGGAAAAGTAGCGTAGAAACGTGCTTTTGGTATGCGGATGACAAGGGCTTAGGACATTTGATGGGACCTTCAAGGTGAGGATACGCAAACTGAACGTTTGAATTTTCTATTGGACGTTGCTAGTGCAGACATAGCAAGCAACGTGCATTCATATAGCAGCAATGCGTTTGCACTTCTAACGAAAGTTCCTCCTGCTAACCGTTTAAATTTTAAATTTCATTATGCTGAGCCATTATTCTCCGTACCAACATTTGGCAGGAACAAATTATCAACCGCAGCGTACCAGTGCACATTACGCACTCTCTTTAGTTGGTAGGCAAGTTAGCAGAAATGATCGATTTTCAAATGCGCCACTAACTTTAGTAAAAGCGTTGTTCAGTTTCAAAAAACCCATCCGTGCGTTCTAGAAACGACTACCAGCGCGACACGTGGCAGTAAGTAGCATTGAAAGAGATTTCATCAACAGTCAGAACTGCGTTTCTCTGCTGCTGCTGCCTGCTGTACTGCTCAGCAGTGCAATGTAAATTGGCACTGCAAAGATAGGCCACAGACAACTTAGGCAGGCAATTGCTTCCTTTGCCGTCATGGCTGCTGTTTACCTTGAGTGGGCGCTGTTGCGCTATGTGACTCATTAGTTGCTGCAGCGACTGCGTTGCGCTGCTAGCTTTTGTTTCAAGTAGCAAATGAGCCGGAAACATCCTTATTGTTGACGTGATTTTTCTAATTCCCAACTGGACAGAATAGAATGCTCATGTTCACAAGTAAACTGGACATTGCATCTTACTTTGGCGAGGAGGCTCGAATTGTTTTATCGCGAATATGATGCATATTGACTGTCGCAACTATAGCTGGATCCTTGGTGACTTGATTGCGTTTGTTCCTATTGAATAGCTACTTACTGATTGGGTGCCCTTGGAATGCTTCGCAGTCGTGCAAATAACAGCAGGCTTTGAGGTGACTGATTGGTTAGAGGCGAACTGTCTTTACATAATATTAGTAGTAATGGGTGTTCACTTTTATGATCTGGTATATTCATTCGCATTGCTTGGTTCATGTGCTATTGACGCATTTTCAGCTGAACTTTGTACTGTTCACTGTGCTACGTATAGAATTTTCAATAGCCAGTCGTGCAGTACAGCCGTTTATCCCCAGGGACGTGGTTCAGCCTAGTGAACCTTTTTGTCTCTGTATGGAAAGAACTAAGGATTCCAAGTGCGTAACTTGCAGTTGGATCCCTAGCTTTGCTGACTAATCTGTGGTACTGTCAAGAGCCTTGCTTGTTAGGTCGTTGAGAAGTTGACTCTACAGCTTTCTTTAACTGTTACGTTGTGGACGTACTCATTGACACAGAACTGTAGGACTGGTCTCTGGACCGTGAATGTTGCACAGAACCGTGCAGATACACAGAGGATCTTTTGTTTGATTATTTAATTGACAAAATCTGCCATTAGTTGCATGTGGCCACATGCTTAGATATTAGAAACAAATTATAAGGTGGCACAGGTTGAAATGGCCAAACAAGAAGTTGTCATTGCAACCGTGACTAAGAACATTTATTTCTCTTGTAGTACTCAACGACTCTTTTCACCTACTGAAAGAGAAATGCGTAGTCCTACACATTACGCGGTAGCTGAGGACGATCACCTACTTCAGAACGCTTTCGAACGTCGCCTTTACATGGCGGATCAGCGAGATCAGAGCAGCGGTTCCGTCTACGGCAGCTTACCCTCCGATTGGTCAGTCAGCAGTGCGACAAACGCAGAGTCATGGCTGGACAAGCAAATGCAAAAATTGAAGCTGCGCCAAGAGCTGACGGATCCACATTTGAAAAAAAGGCGTGAACAAGAACGTTTGCTTTTGGAGGAGTTGAAACAGGTTCACGAAGACCGTGTTGCAAGGCACAATAGGCAGGAAAGTGATTATACTGTCGAAGGGATTGGTTCTAAGTCTGGAGCATCTGGCGACGACGAGCACTCCCTCTACGCTGTTGTATCCAAGATTTCCACTCCGATGGGGAATGACAAGACTTTCTACAAGATGGAAACGAAACCGGCGGAAGTAGAGTCACCTGATTTGAGCCCACTTCATGTCAATGATGCTAGGATGGTGTTGTCGCCAGTCGACTACCCTACTGCAAGTCTGCTGCAGAATGGCATTAACAACAGCAACAGGTACCCTCGCGCAGTGGAACTTCAAAATGTGGATAGGTCAACTACAAAGTCACTGTCGTCTCCAAAGTCTATCCTGAAAAAGTCGAAGCCCGTCGGTGCGCAGGTAGGCAGAAATTTGTTTGTCTAACGTCACACGATCGATCACCGAAACTTTCCTGCAGTTGTTGTCGAGCCCAGTGGTCGACGATACGCGTCCCGAAGAGCAAGGAATCTTGAGCGGGCAGTTGAACGACAGTAGGTATAATATGGCAGCTCTGCAGCTCCAGTCTTATTTTTCAGGGAGTAATCTTTCGAGAAACTATGCCAGCCCTTCGAGTCTTTGCTCCAGGCCGAATAAGGTTGCCATACTTTTGCACTACACTTCAAAACGCCTTTCTCTACAGATGCGCCCGGAGACGCCATCGTTTCCTTTGCGCCGTACAGAAACCCCGCTGCCCTATCATCCTCTGTTATATTCAGACGCTGCGGGTGCAGAAGTATCCCAGAACAGAATAGCAAATAGAGTTGGACCTGGATGCATTCATTCAGGTTCCATTAGAAGCCAATCTCCAGCCAGTCACTATTATGCTCATTCTGTTCGCTCAAGCCTCACGTCGCTGTTAGGTAGGTGATCATGCTTGGAAAGCCAAAATTGGGATGTTTCAATCAGTGAGTCGCTATGCCATTGTCGGTTCTGACGGAGGCAAGCAGCTGCCTCCCGCCAAGCTGCATTTCATAGCGTACGAAACATATGCCAGCAAATTAGCTGGTCGGCTAACACTTCTCCATCTTCTTCACGACTTCTGCTCCGTCATTCAGTCGAACCTCTGAGGGCAAGGAGGTAACACGCGAGACGAGTCAAGGCGGTGTATAGGCAGCAAAGTCGGTTCTTTCTCTTTTGTCCAACTTCATCGCTTCTAGCCCCAGTAACTAGTCGCCACCAGTTCCATTGAGCCGCCACTAAGCGCAAGCTGGACCTGCTGGTGGGCTATGGATAGCGTTTCCATTGACAGGGTTAACTTTTACGTCAAGCTGCACACTCCGCCGCCTGGGGTCGATTTGAACTGCGATGTCAACCATTCTGGTGAGTGCTATTCTGACTTGTTCGCGAAAGTTTCTACTCCTTTGACAGGCGGTCGTAATGGTTGGCCAATCAGGTTGACCGTTTCAAACTAAGATTGCATTGTGCTTCGCTTCGATTCAGTCAGCATCTTCGTAACGATTCGGTTGATACGTTCGGTCTTTCCCCAATTTTCAACGTAATCACATTCTCCTGTCGTGGTAGAAGTGTTGAGCAGCTCGTTTGCTGCAAACCTATCGACGTGCCGGACTTTGCCACGTCAGTTGTTGGCCTGAGTTGCTGTAGCCCATTTGGCAAGCCTATTCACTTGGCTCAGGGTTCTTGTGTTAGCTGACAATCTGGCACGCTGCATTCCGATTCAATTTTTGACTTTCCTTCATTGTCAAAATAATATATGGCTATTCTTTCTTGCTGAAGGCGATCGATGGCTTTTGATCTGACTTAACTCTTGTGACTCTGTACTAGAGCTGGTCTTTTAGCACACGGTGAATGCCATTAGCTTATTAATCTAATTTGTTCCTCTTGACTCACTTTCAGATGTTCAGTCTCACTTTGACTTTGATTTACTGTCTTTCCTGCCAGGAGTGCCTTGCGGGAAAGATCTCGTTTTAAGTATTGATAGGTAGCTTTGTTCAGCCGCTTCAGCCTTGCGTTGCCATTATAGAACCAATGGAAGTGGTGCACCATCACCCTGTTTTTGTCAAGGATACGTCGAAGTTCTGGTACAAACCGTCCATATCTAGAGAGGAAGGTGCTCTGCGTTTCTGTTTTGCCGTCTTGCGTCGCTTATTTTCGTTTTAGCCATATCTGTGCTGAAGGACAAACAACCAGGTGCTTTCATCATTCGCGACAGCAACAGCTTTCCAGGAGCATTCGGTTTGGCCTTGAAAGTTGCTATACCGCCGCCAGGAGTGCAAACCAAAAGCAGTGAGTGCTTACCTTGCCCTTTTCTGTGTTATCATTACTTACTGCGGTTTATACGCGAAAGGATTATGCCTACTACTTTTCGGCGATCGAACAGTTTCTGTGGTAATCGTTTGGGAAACGATTTGTACTTGGTAACGATGACGGCATGCCTGAACCAACCAGTTCAATTTAAAACACTTTAATTAGCTTGTAATCAAATGTCTGCGAATGCAATATATTTTCGTCCTCGACTTTGCTTTTATTCCACGAAGTTCAATAGTTCATTCGGGCTAAAATCTGTTAAACATTTACTCATTGCATTCAGAGGTTATTTCGCTTTGATAAACTTTACTAGTGTTTGCTCTGTACTAAACTGTTAAGGATCGCCAGCTGTCACACTGCGCCCATAAAAGGCCAGTAAATTTTGTTCAACAAATCGAAAGTGCTCTCGGTGAAGGGCATGCGCAGTGTACTCCTTTCGCGTCTAGCTCAAGGTCGCATGCATGTTTGGCTGACAGCAGTATTCGTTATGACAACCCATTTGGTCTGGTGCACTCCAGACGGTTGTAGAATTCGGGCGTGTCATCTTGGCTTCAGCGATAGTTTTTTTGAAACAATAAAGGGAGCCTTCGTTGTGCAACGAGCCTGAGGCGAAGGTACTAATCGCCACCTAGAATCGACAGTTGTCTCCTGCGCTCTTGTGCGCTTCGATAGTTGTTGAACTTTTGAAGAGGAAAGAACTATTGTCTGTATCTGCATTGCTCGTCTGAGACTTACTCGCTTCGTATTGGTTTTTCATCGCTTCAGGAACATAAGTTCAATGCGTCAGTGTACATTGTGCAAGGAAAACTAGGTTTTCATGCGGCAGTCCAGCTTTCACCTTATGGTAGCAGATGCGTACTACAGATTTACTTCATTTTCGGGAAGCAGTCAGGATGTGTGTCACGTGCTTGGGCGTTCAAGTTGTTTCGAAAACGAAGTCGCACAACCAATCCATAGATTAGCAGTTCACAAATTGCTTCCTGGGCATTGTTATTAATAGTTGTATTTGCTTGCAAGTGAGTGCAACCAGTGCAAATAGGCAGGTAGGCATTACTTCGCTTCATTCATCAGTGATATTGGGTTTCTAGTTTTTTTCCCAGAGGGCTTCCAATCTTCCTTCTCGGTTTTCTGCTTTCGTTCTCTCCCATGTAAGTGATCATTCCTTGGAACATTACATTAAACGTTTACATGCAGTATTTCATGTTGAAATTGGCCTATGGCGATTACGCTTAGGCAGCGTACTTTGTGTGAATATGATGACGCATATTCACAGTTGACTGGTTCGTATAAAAATTTCAAGTCCTTTTGCGTCATTTCGCGTGCATAAATAGTCTGAATAACCAAGTGCGCGCTGAATGTTCTCCGTCATGTGCTGAAGGTAAATATTATTAATAAGAGTTACTAAATGGAAGTATACGCAATATTTCCAGTAGCAGTTCGATAGGACAAGGCACAGGTAAGGGAGGAGATGTAAAGGAATCCCATGTTAGCAGTAGCAAAGATTCACTCAGTTTCTTAAGCTAAGAATATGCTGTCTATTTCACAGAGCGTCCTGTTCGCGCGAGTGAAGTCAATGAAAGGAAACATCGTACTGGAAAAAAGTTTATGTAGCATTATAAAAAGACTTTATTATGTTGTCCGCTTGACAGAAATGGGCCATGTGTAATTGTGAATCCAGCCTTCGTGCATTCATTAAAACGGTTTTATTGATTTAAATGGAGAGGAAGAAAAAGCTTCTTTCTACCTGTGTTACAGTGAGGACGATTGAATTTGAGTAGTTCCCTTCTTTCGCACCCGCTATGCTAAACTCGGTCAATGAAAGATATATTGTTAATAATTAAACTTGTGTAGGTACTGCAAACTCATTATTACCATTGTGGGTAGCTTGCAAGTCAGTTGCTTATGAGTGCCTGCTAAGAAAGAAACTGCGCACTGATCTTTTATTTCTAAAAGATAACGCACGTTTTACCTCGCAACAGTTTGATGTTCCTTTAATCTTTCCCTGGAAGAAAGCTACCAGACACTAAACCAGCCATTGGCGCCAGTTTGAGAATCGATGGTATTTTTCATTTATGAACTGTCATTAAAGCCATGTTATATCACAACTTCAGTAGAGTTCGAGGATAGTCCTCTTTCCAGGTGCTTTTCTCTTAGTGATTGATAAATGCATTTTCATACTTCCAATGGTTATTCAAATTACCTAAACTGAGTGATCTAGAACGCTACTAATTATTTGACTTCATCGCTAACAGACGTCATTAGTTTGATCTCATTAGAATCCTTTTTATAGATGCATCCAGTTTAGGGGTATCGGTAATAAGAAATTAACATTAATGCAAAAGAGCAAGATATTGAACTCTTTGAACTTTTATTCCGCGCCGGAAGAACTTTGGCCTGTATTCAGCGTGATGAAGTCTTCATCTTCCATGAGTAATTAAAAGCATAGTTTTGCCGTTGTTGCTTCTGGAGGCAAGAGCAAGCTCTGGGAAGAAATTCCGTTTCTTAAACGTCTATAAAACAGCGTGTACTCTGGAAACAGTATTCCATCTGGAAACGTCGTGTACTCTGAGAAACTGCCTGTCCAATTGTTAATGCCAACATAATGTTTGTCTGAGAAAGTTTGTGTCCATCGTACTGTCATTTATGTTTGTTATTTATGATGCTTTTTCTTTTTTTAGATGATCGCTCTGAACTCGTGCGTCACTTTCTGATTGAGACCACAGCGAAGGGTGTCAAGCTTAAGGGTTGCAACAATGAACCCATTTTCGGAAGTCTGGCAGCTCTTGTGTATCAGCACTCAATGACACCATTGGCCCTTCCGTGCAAGCTGTTGTTGCCTGAATATGATCCAGCATTGTCGGTTGAGCAGATTACAACCGCACAGCAGCTACTTGACCAAGGAGCAGGTACCTTGATTCAGTTTGTTTATTTTCCAACAAAAGCCCTCAGCGAGAACAGAATGGATTCACGGCCTTTGCTGAACCAAGTGAATTGAAATTTTGCTTTTCTTCAGCTTGCAACGTCACCTATCTGTTTTCTAACGAAACGGAATCACTGACTGGCCCCGAAGCGGTTCGTCGCACTGTTGATGTCACTTTGACTACTGCATCTACGAAGGAATTGGATCCTATTGTTGTTCACCTTAAGGTTTCATCTCAAGGAATTACTATCACGGATAATGCAAGAAAGAAGTTCTTTCGGCGGCATTACCCTGTGCCCACTATAACCCACTGCAGCGTTGATCCAGAAAATCGGCAGTAAGTTTCTGCGTTTATTGAACTTTACGTGTTTCATTATTATAATTTTCAAGATGGTCAGTAGCTGGTTCTGTGCCAGCAATGATTTTTGGATTTGTGGCTCGCAAATCTGTGGCTAAGTCGGAGAACGTGTGCCATGTGTTTGCTGAGCTGGAGCCTGAGCAACCCGCGTCTGCTATTGTTAATTTCATCAGTAGGGTGATCCTCGCTCCCAGTCACACCGTTTCGACTGACTAGTTATGTAACTATACATAATGTAACTGGAAGCGTCGTTACCGCTGGAACTGTTTACCGTGTATTTGTTCACTGGCTTTTGTCGATGCCTGTTTTGCTACCTTGTCGACTGTTCCCTTCAGCGAGTTCATATCACAAAATTTCCTCCTCAGGTAGCTAGTCTGTTCTATTTATTGATTCACTGAGCATTGCGTTCAAGTGGTGATAGTTGCGTCAAATCGTTTTGGTCAAGTGCCAAAAGACTGTGTACCAAAGTCAGCGACGCAACTTGTTTTTAAGTTTGACACCGCTTTACATGCCTGTGATGTAGAATGCTTCAACCTCTCCGTACGACTTTTGGTAGGATTGTGATAGTTCGTGCGCAGGTAAATTAATTCCTGGAATTGTGGCTATTATTAAGTTTAAGAACGTGCACCTGTATCTTATCTAACGGATTAATAAAGATGAATTAAGTGCATCACGTGATAACTACAAACAGATTCTACTTTTACCAACTTCTTTGCTAAATAGGAGCTGAGAATTGGGTTCGCAGTCGCATGGTATGGTTTCACGTTGGCTTTAAAGTATAATAGATTACCTGCTTTCACAAAAATGTTTGTTGAATAGACTGTTCACAACGTTCAGCTTTGGAAGGCAGAAAAATCTTGTTAATCATGCATCCAAAAGTTTTCCCTTACATGACGCTCTCTCCAGGCCAGAGGGAGGCCACTGAAACAGAACCCTGCAGCGGCTATGCGCACCAAGCCTCCGCAGTTGTCGAACATGTCTCCAACAACTGCCAGGTTCACCTGACACCCAAGGTCATATGTAAAAAACCTCAACACCTGTTGCGAAAACTTAAAGAATCACTCTTTACACGAAGCAGTCATACAATTAACAAAGATAAAGGCATAGACATACCTGAAGGTTGGACTACTTTAATCAACCAGTTCAACTGTTGTTCGCCCGAATAACTAATACCCTCCACAGGGTGAAAGGGATTCACTATCTTCCAGAGCGGCAACAACGACACCTGACGGAGACGATGTGGCATATCAGTTTTTCCGGTAACTTTTCGAACATCCTTCGTATGGCCTAGCCGCAACTGACCAATCAGAGAGCGCCCCAAATCCAAGGACATTTGTCTCCTAACGAGGAACTCTGTTTTTATTGTGTCAGGTCATGTGCGCGCGTCGTTAGAGATACTACGACTAACCGTCGTTGTTCTGTACGTATCTCTGACAATTTGCTCATCCATTCGTTGGTAGGGCAGTTTGAAGTTTATTTACAGACACACAGTAAAACGGGCCAAAGCCGTGAATCCAAGATGAATTATGAAACTACCAAAGCCCGTTACAAGACATCCCGTCTTCCGAAGCTATTGCTTTCTTTAAAATATAAGTCTTCACGGTTCCTTTCTTCGATTATCAATGCATTCAATTATAAATGCAGACATGTTTGGTTTAAACTTTAGTGATATCGCAACCTCAGCTGTTAACAAGGTTTCCACGTTATTCAATGAAGCACGTATTAATACAACTTGTGAGCAAACAGTGTAACACCTCTGCTTAAGGTAAGGATAAGAAGAGAGGCAAAAGCGGTGCTGTATTTCTCCGTAGTACAATTCTTTTGAAACGCTCAGGTTCCTTTTGCCATTATAGGAAGCTGACCATTAAAGAACTAATATCCTTGAATATGCAGCCTTTTTATTGCAAGCAGCGATGGCAATAGGAGAAGGCTCGTCCTGAAAGTTCCGCAGTCACAAATAAAAGATGATTACACATGCTTTGTTCTTCCATATACAGCTATGAAAAGAACCAATATGCATCTGAAAGACTCATGACTAACAAGAACAATAACCTTATTGGTTTATTGGCACGTGGCCTTTGTAACGAAATTCCTCCTTCATGGGCTTCAAAGTAACATGGAAGAGCTTTTTGTCACATCTTATACGATATGTTGAAATAATTTACTCGGTCTTGTTGTAAACCGCTAACCAGTTTAGTACGTGGTTCGCTAACTGCAACCTATATTGTATAACTGCTAATATTTTATGACTTAGCTTAAGGTTGTGATGCGTTGTGATTCTCCTGCGGCAGTTGCTTTTCTTATCGGTTCTTCCGTTGACAGCAGAAAGTATCTTTTACTCAGAAATAATCAAATGCTTAGTCACCGTAGCATGAAGTTGCCATTTTAATCTCGAAACCAAATTAAATTACGATGGAGGGATGTAATACAATACCTCTTGTTATTAATATTTTAAAGATGCAAGCGCAAGGGGTGCATGATAAGGAAGCACTGAAACGTGCGTCTAACAATGATGAGGAAATATTTTTGATGGCAGTAGCTTTGATACATCAGTGCCTATAGCGGCCTTTATCACCCAACATTGATTCCTTTAGGTTTCTTTCACTCTCGCACAGCGCATGAAGTTTTCCAGGTGCTTTTCGAGCCTCACATCTAAAAGGTGCCAATTTCTCTTTGCTGAAGCTTTGCTGGTTGTTTCAGTTTTACAACACACACATTAGGTCTCACTTCAAACGGAAGTTTGATCATTTCATTCCTGACAGTCACCTTTGTATTTGGAAAATTTACAGCTTGAACTGAGAAGCCTGGGATGTCGCTTAATCTTTAAATCATTTTCACCTATCTCCTTCTAATGTGACAAAGTTACAATAGTTTCTGATCATGACTTCTGAAAACTGCCAGTCAGTGACACATTTGTTCTCCTGTTTATCCTTCGAGTGAATATTGTTGCAATAGGGTTCTGTATTTGAGCTAAGCACAAACTGAAAAAAACAGCCGCAAATTTTAATAGTCTAGTCAGCCTTACTGTTTGTTGTTTTTACTATTACTGAACAGTTATTGTCGTAGGAAAAGATCAAGTGGGACATGGAGCGGGCTGGCGTCCAGCGGATAGTACTTTTAAACCTACCTGTATTCTGGTAAACAGAGTACAAAAGGATGAAACTTAAGCTTCGGGGACAAATACTCCAGTACAAATGCCCACGACCACAAGGTCCCCGCTAAAATGTCCAAGACGAAAACCACCTTGAGACAAATAGTCCAGGGCAAGAATGTCCTTGAGGCAAATTGTCCACAGTGAAAATGACCATCAGACAAATCTTCCACGAGTCTTCGGGTCCAGCTAATGCTTGTGTTGTTGGCCTTTAATTGACCAGCGCGGAACGGTGTAAAATGATTAAGCGAATCGTCCGGCAGGGTCACTCAGGACTCGATAATGAAATATCTGCCCGTAGCATTGAAAGCTTGATTCTTGCCCATTTGCTGCTTAGCATTCCATAATTTATTTGTCAGTATTATCCATTGTGCCGCACTTTCTTAGTACTGGTTAATTAAAGGCCAGCAACACAAGCATTAGCTGGATGTGAAGACTCGTGGAAGATTTGTCTAATGGACTTTTTCGCCGTTGACCATTTGTCTCGTGGACATTTTGATCGTAGACGTTTTGTACTGGACTATTTGTCCGTGAACGCAATAGGATCCTTTACAAATTTTAAGTTCCGGTTCACGGACAAATAGTCCAGTACAAAACGTCCATGACCAAAAGGTCCACGAAAAAAAGGTCGTCGACAAAAAAGTCCTCGACACAAATATAGTCCACGGCGAAAATGTCCATTAGACAAATCCTCCACGAGTCTTCAGATCCAGCTAATGTCTGTGTTGTTGGCCTTGAATTAACCAGTACTAACAGAGTCCGGCATAATGGATAATACTAACAAATAAATTATGAAATGCTACGGGC
>KN538379.1:1574256-1592573 GCA_000797535.1 Trichuris suis
TATATATATATGTAATATGAAAACCGTGCGAAATAACTAATCGACCTCATGCATTAAAAATGATGCAGCACCTCCTTCAGCGGTGTAACAAACACTCAAAAAGGAGAGCCAGTCACCATCCAGACAGGTTAGGTTCTCACGCTTGTGAGCTCCACTTGATCGTCAGTTTTTGCTTGCGCCAGTCGTGCTTACCTCAGTATTTATAATTCTTCATAGATGACATTACCATACAATCTTCACCTATTAACGACTCAGCTTGTGATTAGGTTTGCGCTTAGGCTCAGGCTTTGGTAATTCCAGGGAAAACAGACAGTTGCAGTCGCTTGGATTTTATCTGTCAGGATTTTGACCTTTTAGAAGTTCGCTGTCAGAATTTTGACCTAGATCCCTTAAAACGACATCTAAGGATATGAGATGTGTTGTCTCTGAGAAACAGCTCATGAGATCTTTGTTTTTCCGTGCTATATTTTGGGATGGCTCATTTTCTGTGTGAAATTTTTGATTTATGTTCCACGAATTTACCCCAACACGTTACAATTGTTTGTTACTGTAGTTTTGTGCAAAACCGCTGGATTCCCAAAGGTGCTTCCTAATTCTAAGTAATTTGAGAAGTTATCTTAGCACTAGTCGCGTGTTCACTAAAGCAGAGTTAACGGGTTGTACTATTTTTTGATATGCGTGTTGCGAGTTTGCAGTAGCAGTGACAGCGCATGAAAGTTTAAGTGTGCTGATAATGCGAAAACTGAAGAATGGCTGCACTTTGCAGTAGGCACTGCGCAAGGTTTGAATATGATTTCTCGGCCAAGCTGCTATCGATCATTTAAGGATTTCTTCTGTTTTCAATCGTAGAGAGATGCAGAAGAATGATGCTTCTGATTTGGGTTAAGTCTGAAATAGCATTTACTCTGCTGCAGTAGTTGACTTCATTTTTTTGTACACTACCTGTACAATTTGATAAGACTATTTAAGTGCGCGTTTTAAAGGTAAACATTGTTACTTAAGAAACAGAAGCTTTTCTGCCAAAGATTTAGTAGTACTGATATTAATAATATAATGAAGTTTCAAGGGGCTGTGAATGAACTCTAAGGCAAAATTATCAGTTTTTGTACGTTGCTGGCTCTGCAAACGGTAGCGGCGTATATTTATTAAAGTTTCAGAATACGTGTACTAAAAGACTACTTTCAGAGAAGAATTAGCACGCTCTTTAGTAGTCAAGAAATTTACTAAAATGTACATTCGACGTAGACTTTCTGTTGAGATTGCATTCTTCTCTACGCATGTCAGTCAGGATCTCTCATCACATCGCTAAACGAAGCCGTCAAAAGAAGCGTGAACTATGTGTTTAAAATTTTCGCATGAATAAATTTAAGCTTTCTTCAGTGGATTAGTAATGCATATGTGTATTAATGGATTACTAAATTTACAAATGACGTAGAATCGCATCAACATCAATTTAAGCATTGTGTAAGCTACTGCATGTTACCATCGATTCAGTTTACATAGTAGGCGAAAGGTGACTTGTGCGAAATTATTAATAAGATAAACGGCCTGCTGAACGAGTAGAGCGTATGATAACGACAACAATTAGCGCCACGTCATGGCAGGTTAATGCATCTTCAGTTGATCAAGATGCCTATCGAAATAATTTATAGCTGAAAAGAGTTTGCGCATTTTCTTTGAAGAATCACTGGTTCGAATTCCGGTAAAAATTCAGTTTAACATTGCGATATGTTTACGGAGCCTTCTTAAGCACCCTTGAGCTGCTGCGAGCTTCATATTTTGACATGGTCCTTTTTAGCCATAACGTGGACTTGAAATTAAATAACATGTTACTCTGCTATCTTTACTGACTTGAGCAAATTGAGTTCGTCAGTCTGATGCGGCTAAACTAAATAGTTAAACATTTGAATAGTTTTCTTTTGACTAGCGAGCTCACATACTGCGCATCTTTGCTGCTAAAACAATTTCATGAAAGTAAATTGCTCTCATTTTTATGTACTTTGCATATCTTCCTGCACCCGCTCTGTGATTCCGTGAGGACAGGCGGCCATTTATCGATAAAAATCAGGCAGATGCATTCAAGCGACATCGGTCTCTGAGAAATTTTTGATTGACTAATTCAGTCCGTCTCCGTGAGCAGAGTGGTCATTGCAAACAGCCGGCCAGTGTCGTTATCATTTACGGTGAGGATCACACGGTGACACAAATTTTACGAAGCTACGAATAGCTATGTTCAGATTAACTGAAAGTGACCATTACTTCTTGAACATCTAGCCGAAAGTGAAGTTAAACTGACTTCATAAGATCCGAAAAGTTGATTTTACAAATGACTGCATGCGACGACACTTGTGACCGATAGTAAAAATGTGTTTTTCTACAGTTTGTTCCACGCAGTTGTTTTCAAGCGTACGCAGTCTTTCTGAGCGTACATTCCACTTTGAACGTTTCAGATAGCTGCTGGCATCTTGCAACGTCCAACTGACACATTCAGACTTGCCCAGCGCGGTTTTCCGTATAAGATATAGACAACAAAAGCCTAAGGTAAGTTCATTCAGCTACATTCATATTTATTGGTTCAGTGTCAGGATGTTAACCCTCAGGTTTAACAGTCTGCTTTCTGAACGAAGCAAAACTAAACATATTTACCGCAGCTACGTCTTACCTGCGATATATATGCACGTGAGTATGTGTGAACGTGTATGCAAGTGTTTGTGAGCCATCTGATTACAATACCTAAGTAGTCTACTAACTGATATTCAAAGAACAGCAAATTCAGCAATGCCAATGCGTCTCCGCCTTGTAGCATGAAACTCTAATTGCACTCCTTCTTTAATGGTGACCTTTTCTTGACAACTACTACGCCCATCAAAAGTTGTCATGGCTTTCTTAACTAATAAAATTAGAATGATGGAACAGCGAGACTAAACCGAAGTTTCCAAACAACTGCATCGCAAGTTAGTTCAATTTAACGTGTGAACGAAACTAGAATCCTAATGAAGTTGCGAACTCAAGCTACCGGGATCCGTGAGGCAGCTGACATTGACGAGAAAGAGTTAGCAATGAACACTGCAGCACGATCGAAGGAGTAGCGTAGTGTTGCAAACTGTGCAAAATTTTTTGAAGAAACGACAATGGCAGTGTTTTACTATTTACATTTTATGCAACCATAACGGTTAAGCTTATGATGGAGACAAAGGAAGCGGATCATGGTGAATGAATTTAGGATAGTTAGCCCTTTAGAAAGCCTGTAGGAAGCATATTCAGGAATCTGAATGAGATTAAATGAAGTAAGCGGGCCTATTATTGTCGCCATTACTTAATCATCGATTCGACAAGTCCATGTGTGGCAATGAATGAATGTCCAATTTATTGCCCTCATATCCAGTGGATAAATGAGATAACAGACCGTGAACGTGCATGTATAAATCACGGCGAATATTTATCGGTGAATGTTTAAGTTTTTTAATGACGCAGGAGTGCGCGTTTTAGTTTTCCATTCAGTTTAAATATCTTTACGCATTTGCTACGAAACTGGAAGGCTTTAATATTACAGTAGAACAATGTCATATGTTAGCTCTGGAATCCAGTGATATTTCTCAATTAGCCTTGTGGCCACTGGAATTATTATAATACGATCAAAATGCGCTACGCAGTACTCATTCAGGATTTTTGGATTTTAATAAAATAATAAAGAATCTAGTTCTGTTCAGTTTAACTGCAATCTGATACTCCACAATAAAAAGAAATAAAACAGCGTATCATATCATTGCGTCTTTCTGCTTGTCCTTTTACGAAACCGGTGCATACTTGCACGAGTGAATGAAAATGAAACTACGAGGTGCTGGCTATCTGTGGACATTTCTGCGCCGGAACATTCTTAGCCTAATTATTTTTAAGGAAACATTTGGCACTTAGGCTGAGAGCCGGGGCTAAAGAATTTTAACAGCCGGCCGTACCCTTTATCTTTCGCGTGAAATTTATAAAAAAGAAGACGGTCAGCGAGCATGACTTGCTTATGCTTGAATTGGCAAACATCGATTTCCGAATGAAAGTTGCACCTAAATTAGTCAGTGAGGCAGATGATCTAAGCATGATAATAGTTTATAAGCGAAAGGCCCCAGTAGTATAGTGTTCCGCTTCAATCGAACGAAATACTTCACGCCTCGTTCTTCTCCCAACGGAACATCAAAATGCCATAAGGTATAATCTGCTCTTAGCTACATAAATAACCAGGGCGCAGTAATTTAACTCTGTTCAGCTTATATGTCGTTACATTTTCAAAATTTCAAATGACATTGGAGTCCTGTATGTCTTGCGGTGATGATAAATCAGCCGTTAGAAGAGCTTCGCTTTCTTACCTTGGGATGATAAATTATGCGAAGTATGCTGATTCGCTTGGAGAACAATAAAAGCATTTACTGAGAGGAGGATTCACAAGTTTGACTACGCAAAAGTACTTTTTAAATGCACGTAGAAAAAATTGCTTCCGTTTTTCTCATTTCTGGAAATGAGCGGGCCTGTTGTGGATTTCTAACGATTTCAGTGTACGTGTGGTAGCATGTGCTGTTTTCGCATTCCAGTTAACGGGGTATTCCTAAAAGAATTGTCACTTGTGAAAAAGCCTACGTTTGGAAAGACACGCTGAGTTTAAAATGAGCGTGATTTTGGAACAGTTTTGCACCCGTTTCAATACTAAGCGAATCCAGGCTGTTTTGGAAAAACGGCACAGTTTATCAGCTTGCCGCAAAGAACAAGATCTTGACTAGCAACGCTTCAGAAATGCGAGCTTACAAGGTGAAATGGTCAGATAACAACATTGATGCGTTTGTTCGCCCTACTTCTGAGCATTTTTCAAGAAGTTCTGACGGTGGCCACTTTTTGCAAACCCGTAACCATTTAAACGGACATGCCGACTTCTAAGCTTTGAAGAGAACCTGAAGTTTGGTCAGAGCAAAGCGAACAGTAAGGCTAGTGTCCTTCCATGAAACCAACAACTGCTGCAAACATTCTGTTAGTTATTATGAAAAATGGTCTACTGCGTTTGCAGACTCCAAAGTACATCAGTTTTATTAGGATATGAGAAGGTTAATAGTGCTTCCAAAAACACGGTGTATTGGTGGCCACCAGGTAGCTTTCGGATAAATTCAGCCATTCATCTGACATTGAAAGGTTTTACAGAGACATTTTATCCTTTCCAGCTACCTTGTTTGTTTCTCACCATGTGGCTGCTGCATTCGCATAGCGTGAAACCAACCTAGACAACTATAAAAAAGAATAGTTCCTTCGAATGTTAACGCATTCCCTAGTTAACTAAAATGCTCCTTTGCCATCTACTAGTTGACAGACAGAATATGTATTGCTCGTTCGTTTAACTAGACATACAGTTGTTTCTTCACGCTTCTGAGCTTTTTATCTGGTTCATTTAGTCTTGTAATTGAGAAAACATTGAAAATAAGGTGTTTTTAACAGCCAAGAGGGACCTCAGTTTCTATTTTGCAGATGAAGCTGCTTTTTATTTATCTTATCTGGTTCGCTTGTTCTTGTACGTGCAGCAAAATGACTGGTTAACGCGAGCGCGCAATTTTCCAGAACTTTTTGCGTCCATTCCTGATAATTTATTGGTCCCTGTAGACTGAAAATGTGGATACATGCAGTACAAAAATATCACCAATACAATTTAAACAATCTCGTGGGACATCCATCAGTAAAAAGGAGGACGATGGGGAAAATTTTTTGGGGTTGCCAGTCCAATCATCAATTAAAGCACGCCTTCTGGACGTTTCTGAGCATCCACTGAGGGTTCAGATAGTGATCACTATGCTTAAAAGACTAATTATCTCATAAGTGGCTTGTAAACGGAAGTGAAATACAAATGACGACTAGCAGCGTTTGAAGGAAAGTATGGTTCGTTATAATTATCAAGTATAAATGTACAATCGAGCTCGTGCTGAAGAGGGGATACGTGTGGTCTCGAAAGCTGCGTAGACAGCAGATTAAAACGCTTAATCTACGAATGGTTTCGTGCCGTCACTAGAGCGAAAAATAAAAACCCAATATTCAATTATTAATATATTAATGATGCTATTTCTCTCCGCAAAGAAGCCATTGTTCCGGGCTTCTGATCACATGGAAAGTTTCATTTGCGTTCCTCCAATCTGTTCTTGGTGACAATTTTCATGCCACCGACCGCAAATTAGCCAAAGAAACTGAGCAGCGAAGAAAATTATAGCCTATTCTTGTCAGAACAGGAGGGCTTAAGTGGCCACTGAAGAAAAGCAACGACAGATAGAATTAATAGATGATCTTTCTTTAACCAAAGGCATAATTCACTCTTCGCACGGCTCCGATTTCCTTCAAAAAGCTTTCAGCTGGACAAAGTACTCCTTTACTCTTGATAGCGTACAAAAAATGTTCGCATATCACTTTCCTATACAAAATTCAGAAAAAATTCTGTCCAATATCGTTTCGGTTGTTATTTGGCCAGTGATTTTTCCCATATCGTGTATTGCTGCTCTCAATCTATGAGCAGCTAAAACAACATCTGTATCGAAGTTCTGTAAGCAAAGTGTTAGGCTTTCCAGAATGATCGCAAGTGTACTTCTGTGCCGCTGGTTCAGAAGAATTGAGGTTGAGTGATTGGTGACGCGTTCATGCCTGCAAACAGACTTATGAAACAGTCAAACTTCGATGACAGACGAAGAAAAATATCGAAACTAGGGCGAACTATGCTACACACAGCTAGGCGTTATTTCGGCTTCAACCAACAGCCACCTCGTGCGGTGCAGACTGTTATTAACTGCGCTGCTACTAAATAGAAACATCAACCTTTAAGATGCGTGTATTGAACCTAAGCCTCCTGGGCATCGCCAGTTCGATAATGCGCGAATAACAAGCTGCAATATGGATTTATCAACAAAGCTAGGTGGCCTTCATAATATAAGTTTTGGTAAATAGCGCATAGGTTTTCGTTGTTTCCTGCAGAAGCAATCCATCTTTTGCGGTGAACTTCCTATAAGTATAGAAGGCCTTTGAGGCTGGTCCCGACAGCTTTACAGAGTGCGTACTTTTTTCCTCGTTCTTATTGTGGTTCATCCGCCTAGTTAGGCACGCTTTGTACAGCTACAAGCAGTGGGCTGCAAAGGCGGATTGTTTCGGTAGGAAACAATAAAACCACGCTGCTGTTTGCTTACTTCGTACTTAACGTTTCAGCAGTGCCTCTAAGTACAACAAGCAAACAAACGAAACACGCGTGAAGCAGTTGCCTTCTTTAAACATTAAAGGTCTTTAGAGGTTGAAAGTGACCAGATAAGTGCCCGCGGGAAAGCCAGCAATGAAAAGTATCCACCTTGCTCTGAGCGTAACGTTGCGGTAAACCACGAAGTACTACAGATAGCTGACATCATTTGTAAGTAAAGACAACCATTAGATATACAATGAATCGTTCGTGCTGAAAACAACGTTTCAACGGATACAATTCATGCGTAGTTCTAGCAGTTTTATACTCAGATCAGCAGTGATCTCAGTTGAACAGTACCAGGTGGACCGTTTCCTAGATACACTTTTGCACTTTCTATCAATTCCGCTGTAGTATAACTGCATTATTAGTAAAATGCACAAGCATGCTTCAAGTGTAACGATTAGCACAATTGCACAATGCATAGGTTGATCTTCTATTTTCAGAGAGAAAGCAAACAGATGCGCCGAAATATTACTGAGATGAATGGCAACATTGTGAGAGATTCCGATTTTTATCGAGTAGCAATTAACAAGCTCGAATTCATTCACACACTACCTCCCAGTAAGAGGGCAGTTCAAGTCGATTAGATGGTAGATATTGACCTATATGAAATAAGCCGTCTTCGAACGTATAGTATCAGCTTACTTAGGTTTTGGAAACGCGCTGGAATCAATTCACTCTGCTGACTTAACTAATGAGAAAGGAGAAAACTCTCCTGCCGTAGGCAGGGTCAAGCTGGTGCATGGTCCCTCAGCTGTCGCCACGTTTAGCCATTTTTGATTTATCCGTTACTCGCACTGGCAACATTTCCGACTGTTAGGGCAGTAGAATTTTGTTTACGGAAAGAAGCGCTTATTTCCCGAAATAAGCGCATCATCGAGTTGTTCCATTGTTTCAGGACATTTAACGTTATAACGCTCCATAACTATGGCACTTTGCCTACCTCTAGTCCAGCTTCCCCTAGTATCAATATAAAACGTATCGTTGTATCGATAAAAAACAAAACCCATTCCTTTAGAATATGACAAATATTGGTATGAACGGCAGCAGCAAAGCCTGAGAAGCGAGGTGTTTGCTTTGAAGGGCAAGAACAGGTTTTCTTATGGCTGAAATGCTGTACTTTATATTGAACACCAATAATTCATTCAAGAGGGAGAAGATGAAAAATATTCGGAAGTAGCTACCAAGACAAAAATAAGGGAACAAACACCAATGTAATGAATAGAAATAATTGCTGCGTAGAAAAAAAGCAGCTTAGCATTCGTCGTTCTGATTAGTTCTG
Organism: Trichuris suis; assembly: GCA_000797535.1. Lineage (NCBI taxonomy): Eukaryota > Metazoa > Nematoda > Enoplea > Trichinellida > Trichuridae > Trichuris > Trichuris suis. Next base: position 1,582,776 of record KN538379.1, read on the forward strand.
CGTTCGTTAAATACAGAAGCCTAACACCTCCATTCAGAAGAAGACAAAGAAAGCAGAGGGAAGTAAGCAGCCGTTCTAATGAAAATGCAACGTCACAAGGAAATAAACGGCCAGTCCTCTGCATGGCAGGAGCGCCTTCAGCCGAAGAAGTGGCCATTTTCAATAATAAGAAACAGGTTGCTCCATGAATACACTTCCGTGCAGATAACTAATAGCATTAACAAGTCAAAACCTCATTCCTATGAAATCCATTATTCTCAAAGAGATCAATTTAAATTTCGTTCATGCGCAACCTATGAATATCTTTTCGCCACACAATACAGTGCTGCAACATTGAAAAACACGTGGCAGCGCTGTTCCGTTTGCATTAGCGAAAATTATGCGTAATTCCAGCCGCATTCCTCAAAAGTCTCAGCTGTTGCGAGACAGGAAGAGCTACACAAATAAACCAGTGTAAAAACATTACTCTTTCACGTAAGAGCAAAGTTACGCATAACACATTAAAGGGCGCGGCACAAATTTGTGCTTTCTACTATTCCTAGAATGAATTACGAAAGCGCAAATAGTAAAACAAGTTCTGTTTTACGTTGAACTTTTGTGGGAAATCCAGCTGCTATTACCTGTGAACATGCTCACTGTTTGCCGAGGAACAGGTCTAGAAAAGCATGTAAAGAAATTAAATTCCTAAACATTACGTTCAGATCACGATACCCCAGTGAATATCTAGCATACAAGCAAAAGCGGAAAATCGATGCCTATTATGATTACGTCAGATGTTTCATTTTGCATCTTAGGCCAAAAAATAACAGTGCGAATTTTAGGTGATTCTCTGTGGTGCAATTTCTTTTTGTAAAGCTAAAGCGCAGAACGCAAAACCGCTCAATAGAAAAGCAAAAAGCTACACTCGTCATCTTTTAACTTGAACTAATGGGGAGCCTAGAACTTTTACAAGTGTTACATAAAAGGTTCCCTAAGCCGGCGTTCTCGTTCGCTTCTCTCACTTTTTGGCACAGAAAACATTCGTCTTACACGGAATCGATAATCTCTCTGAGATATCCTTTCAGATTGTCTACGCCAGTTCCACTCAAGCATGACGTATCAATCATGCGGATGTCCTGGTGCATATTATCCAAGGAAACGATGTCAGGGCAAAATAGGTTGTCGTTACGTAGCAGATCACATTTGTTGCGAACAACGACCGCGTCCATATTTCCTTGAGACATTTGCTCCTGCAGCCCAGGAACAGCGCTTAAGAGTTCACTGACACGCTGTTTTAACAGGTCAGAAGTTTTACATTCCTTGGCATCCACTACAAGCAATAAAATATGCGCGTTCTTTGATCTGAAAAAATAATTGCGTAAATTTCAGACGCCGGCGACATTGAGAAACGATACGTGCCATTACCTTAGTAAAGAACACTGCTGAGGAACAACTAATATAATCTGCGAAGTTATAATACATGAAAAATGCCCTCTACATAACAGAGCAAAACATTTCGGTGCTGTCATTTACATACTAAATAGGTTTGGGACTACTTTTCGGCTTAGACTTAGGTTGACGGCTTACACTTAAGCTGTCCGGGAAAGAAATGACAGCACCGAAGTGACTCGTAGCCTATGCACAAGGATAAGTGGAAAGTGCAATCGTCGTTGAGGAGGTCAGTCAGTCTATACGTACGTTTGTAGCGAACGATTGACTCCTTCCATTTCGACAAATTCTTGTGTTTCCCTAATACCGGCTGTATCTGTGATGACTGCCGCGTAGCCATCAATATCCAAGGATACGGCAATCGAATCACGTGTTGTTCCTGGGAATGGTGATACGATAGCCGCTTCCCGTTGGGCTAAAAAACGGATTTATTAGAAATATACAAGATCAACACTAGGAGAAACTTTACTAATGGCGTTTAACAAGCTGCTCTTGCCGACGTTCGGCTTTCCAAGCAAAGCTATTCTCACACCGTCTCGTATTCTTTCTGAGACCATGTCATCTTTCAAATGCATTGCTATGTCGTTGCGCAAACCCACTAGTCGGCAGCGAACTAAAAGCGGTGAAGTACAGCGAATGGATACTGTGTGGCAAAAATTGGAACGGTTTGATCTTTGAGAAAATTACTCGGTTAGTCTGTGATGGCCTAATTAAATCTCGACAAATAAATTACAGTGGAAGTTTTAGAATTAGAAGAAACAGGCGATGCTTAACATGCCAAGTGAAAAGGTAAATAAAGCCATAACAACCTTGTGCCGTCGCCGGGGTGAGAGTTTATGAATTACGTGTTAAACATACATTTATATCATATTATTAATAACAGTCCTACAATGTAGAAAGCTCAAACTACTGAGCGACTCTGCTCTCACGTTTCGTACTTTCCCTGCCGTGATATTATCAACATCATCTGCGTAGTGCTTTTGTAGAGTAACTAGAAACATTCTGAATGCCTTCGGCGAGAACCAAACCCTTTTAGAATAACACTTTGCCAGCAGAGGTTCGGAAAACATTCCTTGCAGAAAACAAAGGATCGCGCTAATGGCTGCGTTCTTTGCAATGCGAACATTTGTTTTCCTTGAAAGAGAGACAAGATTTCTGCTATCGTTGAATTAGATAATCAGTATGCCTGTAGTCACTGAAAAGGCAATTTTAGCAAATGATTGCCGAACAGTTTATGATTGAAACGCACGCAATACTGAAGATACTAGACAATATGAAGTTTTCAGAACAAAGGAGACCGTGAAGCTATGTATTAACCATTTGGTTTCGGTTAGCATTGCGTACGTTTTGGTAACAAAACTGCTTCGTTTGGCATAGTACCCTCGGTGAGATTACAAGCGCACTGATTAAGAATAATAGAAACCATACCTTTTAATAGATCGGAGTGAAACCACGCCACTTATGAACAAGCTCACTTTTAACCGTTGAATTAGTACGTCTTTATGTTTTTTCTTGATCTCACACGGCTTTTTCCCGTTCTATGTTTGTGCAAATTACCTGTAACTAAACTAAACAACCGCTCAACCAGTCAATGGACGAGTGGTTTATTAAGTAAGCAACGGTAAGTTGTACTAACGTGTAAATTCGAAGCTTTCGGAACTGCTCTTGTTCCGTCGTCAGCGAGTTAGGGGACTCCCCTCTCTCCCCTAACTCGCTGACGACGGAACAAGAGCAGTTCCGAAAGCTTCGAATTTACACGTTAGTACAACTTACCGTTGCTTACTTAATAAACCACTCGTCCATTGACTGGTTGAGCGGTTGTTTAGTTTAGTTACAGGTAATTTGCACAAACATAGAACGGGAAAAAGCCGTGTGAGATCAAGAAAAAACATGAACAACCATCCCGTTACAAGACATCCAATATTCAAGTACGTCTTTATGGTAAAAAGGAACGAACAACAGTTTTCTTGGGATGCCTATTAAATCTTTCCATTCCGAACACTGCTTTTGACTTTTCTGTTCGTTCCCTATCCAACATGAGAACGCTTTGCGAAATTTTTAACAAAAAACTGAGCAAAGTATTATGAAACATTAATGGCATCACGAACTAGACTGCTGAAGATTGGGCTTCTTGTGACAGGTCGGTCATTCTTCACAGTTTTTGAAGGAACCTGACTGCCCATTTGTGCTGTTGTTAAATGAATTCGTAATCACGTAAAGAAAGCCCTATCCAGTAGGTGGTTGAGCAGCTTATTGACAAAGAACAGACAAAAAGCAAGCAAAAGAAAGTAAAGTTTGTCAGAGCTTCCTGAACTGCTTAGTTCCACCGTCAGAGAAATTTGTTGAAGAACGTGTGATTGGAGAGGCTACGGATAAATTATTACACACAAATATCATAGGATGCGACCGTAACGCATGCTTCCTGTAATTGCCTGTTTCTCGCCAACGGACAACCCAATCATCCACTGATTAATTATATTTACGTGATTGTTTACTTGGCCAGTATAAACGGGAAATCGAAAGTTTCGAACGCAATTAAACACAAATTACATTCAAATTATTAGCTTAATGACAGTATCGTTCAAGTTGCTTACAACAGATGTCAGCATCTCGACAAGTCTGATTTCGTGCGAATGCAGAGAAATGTCGGGAAATACTGCTTGTTGCAAAATATTAACAGAGCTCTCGCTGCCGCCCCTTTCAGAAAGAACGTAACTGATGTGCACAACAGGGCGCAAATTTTCTAGAATCACTGGCACAGCGTGCACAAGCTCTGCATAACACCAGTATAACGGAACAACGGCTGTTCAACGAACTGAATTACCACTTACGAATAAAGACTGCGTTCCTACTACCAGCCTTTCTCAGTATAAGACAGCTGCTGTTATTCACCAAAACACGTAGCAGCTGTTACTGGAAAAGTCTAACTTTGAAAGATAAGGTGTAAGAATGGCAAAAAATGGCTTCTGCATTCGAGCAGACATAAAAACCCGCAGCAGCTTTCCTGACGACCGGATTTCCACAGGTACAACGAAGGACTGGCCAGTTCCCCGGCATGTGCCCCCAAGCACCCACTGGTCAGGGTCATACTGCCTTTTTCACGGGGAAGGGTTGCCGCGCTTTCTTCATCCTTAACCTGCTGAACAGCAATTAGCTATCGAAATGGTCTGCACAACAATAGCTGCGGGCGCACTGACACGGGGAACTTCACGCTCAGTAACTTTCCTTGCCCATTCGCTCAGACTGAATAACACCAGCGAAATGGCATTGTTCGACGGGTTCCACAGATTAAGTAACGCCTGCGAAAGGAACTTCACCCTCTCCCCCCGGTGTCGGAACGGACTAAGTAACACCTGCGAGGAGGCATTGTTCCACGGATTAACACCTGCGAAAAAGCATCGCTCCAAGACTAAGTAAAACCTGCGAAGCGGTTACTTAATCATCTTAACCGCAGTGTCATAACAGATTAAGTAACACCTGCGAAGGTGTCTTTACCCCGCCATCTCGTTAATTCAATAGAGCATTCTCAGTGTTAAGATCAAATGCGAACTGACATTGAAGAATAAACTCCCTTTACGAGAACAACGTTGTGCACAGGCGTACTTGAAATTGCTGCTGTTGAATAAAATGCAGCAGACAAAGCGATATGACCACAGAACTCAGCAACGTGTGCTACGCGCTAATATTATATTCATAAATTCTTTTGCAAAAAATATTTGGGTACACAGTCTTAAAACGAGTGAATGGCTTCTTGCTTTTATGCAACGATTTGGCAAGGTAAGCACAAGCGACAGTGCCTGTAAAATTTTTAATTACGGATAGGATCCCGTTGTAACGTTATTGAAAAGTCCGGATCTTTCAGGTGATACACCCAGGATGGATACCTTGTATCCTAGAATATACTTTTACAGTTCAGCCGCTGACGACGAGTGCAGGTGTGTCATCCGAAAGCTCCAGACTTTTAAATAACATTACGACGGGATCCTATCCGTAATTTAAAATTTACACTCAATGAAGGTTTATGGTCCCGTAAAGAAAAGTTACATGTTCAAAGCGACAGTGCCTGTGATTGAGAACGGAAGCTCACTAATAGGAGACGATCACCCAGAAACCAGAACGAGGTGCAACAACTTGAGGATAGTATTAATAGAACACGAAACCATCACAAGGAGTACAATAATTGTGTAGTACGTCCTTTAAAGTTCCCCTTTAGATGACTACAGTAAAACCCCGCAAATTCGCGCTTCGGAATTCACGGATTTTTTCTGCTCCTGTTTACCCTAAGCTTAAGCGTGGGCAAGTCACTTATGCTTGTGAAGCTTAATTGCACTTCTCTTACTGTAAGTGTGTGACTGATAGGAACTCTAAGGCTCGTGTTTTCTGTGAACCCTAAGATGAACCCCGAACCCCCTGAATCTTCTAAGGCTTCTCGCAAGGAAGCTAAAAGGCCTAAGGCTACTATGACAATCCAGAAGAAGGTGGAATTCTTGGATATTGCGTTTATGCAGTTTTGTTCGTTGTACGTTCAAAATTCGCGGATTTTCAAAATTCACGGAGGGGGCCGGAACGCGACCCCCGCGAATAACGGGGTTTCACTGTACTAACAAAATCTGAAGGTTCGTTTAGGAGGTATCACTACAATTATAACGTTTTTAAAGAGATGCGCGGACAGCATTTTTTCTCTCTTTTTCCCTGTCTCCCTCTGATTTACTCCTAGGTGAAGTTCATAAACAGTTGTTTTGCAGGTCAGAAATGGACCGCACAGTGAATTCCACTCGCTCGTCAGTACCTATGGATCGTTGTAATCACAATCCGTACGATCGGTTCAGTTTTGTCATTCGAGTCGTCTGTATAGTACCAATAGTTATTTTCGGATTACTGGCTAACACAATCAATATAAGCGTATTCCGGCACGCAAGAATGCGCTCAAGTGTTGTGAATTGGTACTTGATCGCTCTGTCTGTCAGTGATCTCATAGTCCTTTTGGGTGCCTTCTGTATGCTATCTTTACCGGCAATCAGCGAAGAATCTGGCATTTTAGCCCTAATGAATTTTGCCTGTTTCACTCAAAGGTGGACGTACGCTATTGCCTTGATTGGACAAACATGGAGCGTTGGGCTGACCGTTATGGTCAGTACACACCGGTATTTTGGTGTTTGTTACCCATTTCTTGCACAGCGATGGTGCACAAGTGAAAAAGTTAAACTTGTTCTCTATTGCACAATTGCATTTTCGTTTTTGTTTAACTTGCCCAGGTGGGCTGAAATTGAAACTGCCCCATGCTGGTCGAATGTGTACAACACAACAGCGGTTCACGTGGTAACGTCGAAGATGCGCCAGAACACAACGTACTACGTTGCATACATGATGATATGCTATACAACAGTCATGTTCGGCATTCCATTCCTACTTCTTTCAGTTGTCAGTATTGGAATCATAAAAACTCTGCGTCATTCATATAATCTCCGAAGACAGCTAATCCAGCTAAACAAAACGGAAGACCGCCGTGAAGCACGAGAAAACAGGACAACTTTGATGCTGGTTGCCATTGTAATTATGTTCCTCATATGCAACTCCTTAGCTTTCATAGACAACATTATCGAAGCGCTAATGGAAGACAACAAGAGTCTAGAAAATATTTACTACACATCGGTAGAGATAAGCAACCTACTAGTCGGCATCAATTCTTCCGCCAACATATTCATCTACTGTTTCTTTAGCATCAAATATCGAATAGTATGCAAACAATACTTCTTTAGGGTGCTTGGTGGGAAATTTGGTCGACTGAATGCACGTGAACTGACTACGTTAGTTGAATCGCGATACGATCGCCATCGACAAAGCGTAAAACAATGAAACATCATTAAGTAAAAGAAGCCGTTTTATTGTTTTCTTTCCTTGTCAAACGGTCTAGCTTCAGTACCCCATCAGATGAACATCCATTATATACGTTTAACATCTACCTGCTTTGGAAACTACCGGAGTGCTCCCTTTATCGCTTTACTGTAAACAACAAGAACAACAACACAAAATCATCACCAGTAATCAGGCAGCTGAAAACTTCCATTCTAGAACAACCACTCTGCGTCTTCTTATTATCAATAGAACTTATCATCCTGCGAGTGTGAATACCTCCATAGATGACATTTGTCCAAGTTATTCAATAGCAAAGGTTAAATAGAAACAGAACCATACCTCCTTCCAAAGTGTTCGCATCGATCCTTCTGTCTTCTTCTCCAAAATCAATACAAGCTTCCAGATGTGCTACGCTCTATAACCCGAACAACAGAGTAACTGAGCTAACAATTTTGAGTAATCAAAAACAGCAGTAACATGGTGGAAACGAATGATCTTCATCGTCGTATGCATCTTACTTCGACATCGAATTGGAGATATGCAAGCATACAACTTGTTTACAAATTTGATTTTTAGAGATAAAACATCTGTTAATGGGAGCAAATCAAAAATCTTCCTTACACACTCAAAGACTTCCTAAGGTTCAAAATTAAACTGATTTCTTCTGAGACGCCTCACGGCTCATCTTGTCCGTCTCATCATGAAAATAGCCTGGAACCAACTATCTTAAATTCCATTTCGTCTTCGCCTCTGCTTATTCAAACGGAACTAGGGATAAGGTGGCTGATTTCTCAATACTAATAATCGAAAAACACCTAGCAGTGCGTAATAAGTGTGCAGTAACTCATTCGAGAATAAATCGACTACATAGATACAGCGGTTCAGCTGTTGTTATTTCCTGGCTTTATGAAAAACTAAAAAAAACTAAAACTCACAATTCGAATCCAGTTCGAAGCGTAATTTTCTTGTGCGCAGACATATGCAAGTTCCAAAACATGAAATTCTAAACTTCTTTTTAAAAAGCTACAGAAAGAACAAAACTAACAGCTCCAAAGTGTACGAAATTCGTTCTTGCGTTAAAGAAGTTCCTTTTAGTGATGGACGATAATGGTCCGTAGCAGAGCAGCGCAACCGACAGGCAATAGGATGAGCGACTTTTAAACAATTTTAACACGCAAACAGTGCACGGGCACTTAAGTAAAGAAGAACAGATCTTCCAGGATTAAAGAGCTAAGAAAATCTCCTTCGTTGTTCCGGAACATACTTATGAGGCTTTACAGCTAGAAAGGCATTGGTTTATTTGTGCCCATGCTCATCTAATAGTGGAAACGTTTTCCTAGCGAATAAGGTAAAATAGACAGCTGAAATCAGTTAGCAGAAAGTGATGGCATTCAAGGACGCCTTCAAGCTTAAACCTGATAATTAACAAAAGCAAAATTGCAAAAGGTGCTACAGCTTCTTGAAGAATTACTGCTCTGATAAAAGAAACGAGTTGGGATGTTAAAAGATAAGGAAAATCACGTTTGGAAGAACCTGCTAATACCGACCGGTCTCAACTTACTATGGAGTTTCATTCTGACTACCTCAGTGCTGCTCCGCACATCCTAAAGCCGAAACATCTTAACTCACAACAATCGTAACCCGAGGAACCCATACACTTTCCGCATTAACGTACGAGGGATGTTCGGAAAGTTCCCGGGAAGACGGTGCAGTGTCTAACAGGACGCCAACCGATGGGCCAAAACATGTTTAATCTTATCTCTGTTATCTTCGGACTTGGACGGAGAGGTAGCCTTATCCGACGCTGCGCCAGCGTGGTACAAGCTGCTCCTAAAGTAATCGTTTCTCTCGTGATATGGAAAATCTTCGTTTTGAGGTCAGAGCTAACATTAAATTTCTACCCAAGCTTGGTTGGCAGCCGAGGAGTATTATTCAATCTTTGCAGCAGGTTTACGGAAGTAGTGCACCATCTAAATCGGTTGTCTATGAGTGGATAAGACGTTTCAAGGAGGACAGAGTGGCCATCGAAGACGACCGGAGAGCGGGAAGACCAGCAACCGCAACGAGCGAAGGAACCATGGCCATTGTCCGGAACCTAGTGGAAGGAGACCGCAGAGTTACCATCAGGAGGATTGCTAGAATGGCTGGGATCTCTCTCCATTCAGCATTTGGAGTACTGCATGAAACCCTTGGTCTAAGGAAGCTTCCAGCTCGGTGGTTCCCGAAAGCGTTGCGCGAAGAACAGCTGGTTCGACGCGTTAACCTTTCGGGGCCTTTTAACGAAGATTGAAGCAAATGAGACCGGGTTGTTTGACCGTATCGTCACGGGAGATGAAACGTGGATCTACCAATATGACCCCGAGAGTAAGATCCAATCGAAGCAGTGGTTACCGAGGGGGTCAGCAGGTCCAGTCAAGTTGAAAGCGGAGCGGTCGGCTAGAAAGGTTATGGCGACCATATTCTGGGACACGGACGGAGTAATTCTGACTGACTTCCTCGAAGGAGAGCAAACAG
>KN538379.1:1592673-1603777 GCA_000797535.1 Trichuris suis
CCGATTATCAATCATCACAATGCTGTGACACAACCGGGCGAGCGCTGCCGCGGGTGGCCAAATTCCGGGCACCAACGTAAAAAGACCCTAAAATTTTTATTTAATTTTTCCGAGAACTTTTCGAACAACCCTCGTATTTCACGTTAAGAACGGGATGACATGCTAAAACAAATGACAGCACACCCATTGAAACTGCTGGTCTGAAGTGAAACGCATTTAAATTTCTGTTCATTATTCTGTACAACGCTTCGTAAGGTCAATCGTTTTTTTGCAAAATAAATAGCGCAAGATAACCTGAAAGAGATTTTGAAGATATAAAGGAAAAATCCAACTGTCACGAACAACAGCGCATAGAAAAACAAAATTTAAATTTTGTGAAAAATGAAGAATATTGCATTAGTACAAATATGCTAGAAAGACAGCGCCCCTGAAGATTGCGATGATGAAGTACAAGGTACTTGCGTATTTATTTGTACAAAGTTTACGTTCTCGCGTTCTGCGGAACAAGATATTACTCTCCCTGACTTAATCAATGCACAGACAGAGACTGGTCGGTTTTGTTTGCGTTTGCCTTCCCTTCGATTAGATTGCTTCTATTACTTGCTTAATTTTTCCACAACTTGATATTTTGAAGAATATTGTTTCCCTGACCTCCGTTGAGACCTTTTGCCAAAAGTAGTATGGTTTACCTATTTCCGACAAACGCCGTAATATCGCTCAGGAAAACGCGTTATTTGCATAAACAAGCACGAAAACCAATGCGCCGTTACGAAACCTTACGCCTTTCATGTGATATGAGTCAGCAGACCGGAAATAATTCATCAATATTCGAAGCATCACGTCTCAAAGAAGAATCAAAGAACGGAGAACAGAACGTCTCAAGCATTAGCCCTGTAATTAGATGCAAACTTGTGGGGCTCATAGAAAAATTGAAAATACACTCTGGTAAATTTAACTCCTTAGGAATTTCTTCAGCTAGCGCTCTCTATTTGGATAAATAAATTATAAGCAGCACGTAAGGACTGAATCTTAAAGCAAACATGCAATAGAAGGAAGATACTTTCGAAAGCTATTAAAGAGGCCAAACAATTCGCCTTACCTTCACAAGAATTTCACGCCATTCAGACAGCAGAACATTCAAAGAACCAGTGACACTGCGTAGAGCTAATTTCCTCTGCTCAGATGTTTCGGCATGAAGCAAGTCCCTCAATCCCTCGACCATCGTTAAGTCCATCTTCCCGTTTAGAAAGGCCCTTCAAGAAGTAATTCTTTAGGCAGATCACGCAGAAAGTTGAATACAAGCATCGAAGATCAAACGTTAGGCTGACCAGAAAAATAAGATGCTATACTTTGGCTCAAGACAAACAAGCAGTTGCCGAAGACTTTGCCTTGCGAATGTAGCTGAAAGGCAATTCCATAGTTCCTGCTGTGACTAACTACTAATTATCGGAAATGATTAACGCGATCTTGAAAAGGAAGTGCAATAGATCGGTTTTTTGATAAATTTAAACTTCTCGTGGAGTCAAGTTGAAACAACTTTGTTTATTCAAAATACTTCCCATTCCCTTCAATAACCTTCTGCCAATGTTCTGGCAGCATATGGGCGCCACGTCGACAGAAGTTAGCTGGCTTTTATTCAAAGGAGTTCAGCACCCATTTTTTGGCCTCCGCCAGTTCCTTCAAGCCCTGATCGGAGAAGTTGTGCTGCACTGATCAGAACTGGAGTTAATCAGTGAACGCCATGCCTAGTCAGTAGGAGGCATGCGGTAGCTTCTTCCAACTCAGCTGGTCAAACGCATTTTCTGTCACTGAAGTAACACTCCGAGAAGGGATGACGAAGAAAATGCGGAATATGGTCGTGCGTTGTCGTGCAACAGGATGGCATTGTGTTTATTCAGCAGGAACTCCCAGTTCTCATTTGCAGAACTTCGGCGAATTTTCCAAGCTGCGTGCAATAGACGTCTGCTGTGATCGTCTGACTTGCGGCAGCTTATAATAAAGAATATCTTCTCGGTTTCTTGGTCTGAAGGTACACAGAAGAGCACCTTCTTACAGTAGATCTTGGCCTTTGGCGTGGACGTGGTCGCTTGGCCCTGTTCCACCCAATGTTTTCTCCTTTTCAGGTTATCCTGTAGGACCCACTTTTCATTTCCTGTAACGATCTGCCAGAAGAATTCTTTCTTTACTTATCCAACAAAGCTCAAGCTTCCATGCGTTTCTTTACATGAGGTTCAGTCAAAGAGAGCAGCAGTCAGCTGAAAGAGGCATCCTACATTCGCTATAATGCCCGTTCCATGAACCGAGACAAAGGGGTCGAGGTTAGCCGGGCGTGGGCTGATCTGATCAGTCAGAACGGGTGCTGCGCATTAGCACCTTGACCCGTTATCTCGAGCATAAGAACACCGTCGCAGGCAATCACAACCGCCTTTGCTCTATCACTGAAGACAGAACCAATCGCGTTCCGAAAGCTTCGAGTACCTTTCTATGATTTCATACAACAGGAATAAAAGCCGCTTTTTCTTGCATTCAGTCAACTGATTTCCCGTACTTCTGTTTTACCAATCGGTTTGAGTCGAGGGCTAAGAGTGGTACGGTTCACATCAAAGATTTCTGCGAGCCAAGGCCGTCACAGCAAAGTTTTGGACAATCAGGACCCACAAGTCTTCGTCTTCAAATTCCCTAGGGCGCCCTGACCTCGGTCAGTCGTAAGGATTGAAGTCAACAGTCCGGAAGCACTTGTCCCACTTCACGAACATGCTTACGGACACTACTTCTCCATCATAAGTGTCACATAAAATTCTTGCGACCCTGCTGCTGTCTTTCCTTGGTCAAATAACACAAGTATCCAACGCCAAAGATCGACCTTGTTGGGCACTTCACAAAATGACGGTAAAGTAACGCTGAATGAACGACACAGACCAAAATCCTTTTGCAGATTACATGCAGACGTTAGACAGAATTACGAATACGCGACGAATAGTTAAGCACTTGCATAATACTCGAGATTTTCGAAGCGCGAGGTTAACTGGACAAACTTCTACGCCAAGCCAATAAAAACGGCCGCAAAGTTTTAATCGTTCACCGATCATACCAGAGAGCTCAAAATATATCAGTAGAAATTAACATCCAAGACAAAACAAACGCACAGATAGATGCAAATACCATTTTCGAAGCAACAGCTGTTAAAACTGTAATCTATGAACACAAGTTTAACAAAACGCTGGAGACAGGACGGGATTTGTCCAGAAGCCCTCGTTGATAAAAGTTTAACGTTTGTTATCTCCGCAAAATTAAAAGAAGACTTACGCATCCAGTTTGAAAGCTCATGTATTTGATATTCGCGAAATCTAGTTTAAGGCGCAAAATTTATTCCGCTGATTTATGTAGCTGTTTTGTTTCACTTTATTATTATTTAAACCGGGGAAGAACATCCGTTACTGTCCTCAACACGAACGCTTTCGTCTCCGTTACGATATTCCCGGAGTGAGTATGGCGGGTCAAATCTTTAGTTGATGATGTCAATAGTATACCTGCTTTAGCTATACAATATGTCGCTTGGATTTGCTTCCTTCCTCTGTCTAACTTGCCATCCAAAAATAAAAGAGAATAAAGAAAGCGAACTGCACCAATTCGCAGGGCGAATTTCCCTCTTTAAACTGTGTACCACATAAACATAGTTTAATAAACGTTTACTCAAAAAGGTCATCAAAGTTTCTTCTATCCCAGACAAACTTAGCTGCCTCCTTAATCGAGGATTTATCGTTGAAGTCAAAATTCCACCAGTTCAAAATGTGACATTAAGCTAACATAGCTGCCTCTCATACCAGTTTGTTTTCAATGGTGATGACAGACAGGTCCCGAAAGCTTCAATCGTGCTTTCAATGTCTTTCTCACAGGTGTTGCCGAAATAAAACAGCATAAAAACAGAGCAATTATTCTTGAAAATGGCATGTATTTTAACGGGGTTATAGGTTTTCATTATAGAGAGTTACACTTGGCGCGTTTTCACTAACCACATCACAAAGATGCTCTAGAAAAAGTAAAGAAGTATATGACTCAGAAAGCATCGCTGAACGGCAAAAAGGAAGCTGACCAGAAATTTAAAACTATTTTTGCTTTTCTGTGTGTATTCTTACGCTCTATTACAGAAGGAACATAAAAGCCCGAGGACTTTCACTCCCAGCTTGCAATGACAATGGCTCACAATATTTTAACTACAGGGGCAAAAACAGAATAATAATCGCTTTTCTTGATAGCTGAGTTATTCCATACCTTTTAGTAAACTGGCCTGGCTCAGCAGGAGTAAGTTCCTCGATCTGACAGAGTGCCGCGCAGATATCTTTTATCACTGCCTGACTACCATGGACATGCAATTCACAAGAATCTTCACCTGTAAACGTGGCTGGACCTAAATGAAACATATTCACTACAACACTAGACTAGCAGTACTGGCATGCTCGCTAACCTTTTAGATAAACAGCCATACCTCGATCTAACAAGTCCTTAGAAACGGGATGTCGAATGTCGGTTAGATATAGTCGCCTATTCAACGGGTTTCTGCAATTTGTCATTGCCGTTAAAACATACCTTGACTTCGGACCTACAACAGCAACAATGGTGGCTTTAAATTAGCATTCCAGCACCGCTAATTATACCAGAGACTCGGATAACTGCGATTGCTGATGGGACCTTTCCACTTGACAAGGCAAATATTGTTGAACAAGAATGGCGGACGGACTGCAACCACACAACACGACGCATTCAAATGAGAAAAGCCATTAAAACGCATTCTGTGACACAACTTCAATGCAGTTTTAATAATCGCACTCACTTCCAAAATTATACGATACCATTACCACGTTATTAAAGACTGGGCGTGTGCTAACGGGGTGATGGTAGCACGGTTAACTTGTTCGTAGTTTTACCTAGTTTTCAGCCTACACTTCAGCAGTTCTTGTGCTGATGACAATGCTACACGAGTCATTGACTCAAAATCACCATTGACTCGAACACTTAATCGCTCAAGTAAATAACAGGCAGGCAGGTACAGTAAAATCCTTTTATAAATGCACTCAAAAGCAAGACTCGCGAAAAGCAAAGCACAGCTTCTAGTCAGGATCCAAAATGTCATCCTTGAAGCGATACGAAGGCTTAAGCTGTCTAGAGATAATAGCACATGGCTAATCATTAAAAGCTTCCTTCCTACTTCAGATTACAGGATGAACAACAGCATATCGTATTACACAAAGCCACATTAAATTAAAACTCCACCTTCATTGAACAGGGTGCTTTTCTTGTTGAGGTAGGAGGATCACGTTAACGCACAGCTTCATTCTCACTAATCGGATCCGGTAGTATTGAACGCTTGTCCTTCGCCATTTGACCGCTGTCCGTGGATTTACTTTACCTTATATACTAACATAGTGCAGACCTTACTACTCCGACGTTGGTTTTCAATAGTTTATCTCCTGCCGTTCTTTGTGGCCATTCGTTCAACACCCCAAATTCATCGCGCTAGGATAACCACCTTTTCTCGAAAACTTATACGTTCCTGTTGTTCTTTCAACTTTGCCGTTGTTGGTTGAACGCCACACGGGGAAGGACAAGGATCCCCTACGACGGGATCAGGCTAGTTCGAATGAAGCCATGCGTCCGCGTAAGCGTGCGTCAAGGTGAACACGTCAAAGTGAAACGCTCTCCATTAGACACATTAGAGTAAATAATTACCCCTATCAGATAATTAGTAGTTGAAATATAATTTCGCTGGGTGACACTTTTTTTTTCAGAAAAACAAAATGAACAACGTATAGTTTCTTCGAGTTAAGTGTGGGTCGATGGCGCAAGCAACGATTAACCAAGTAAATTTTAAAAGTATTCTTGGTCGAAAAACTACCTATACTTCGTCCGCAACAAAATCTGCAAATCGACCGGCAATCTCTAAACTGGAGAATTACCTTAGTAGCAAATATCATTCGTAGCGAAGTGACTATCAAGCAGCAAAAACCATCCTAACTTCTGCGCGTACAAAGAATCCATCGAAAACTGGCAGAATAAAGAATCAGCACCAACATATTTCAGTTGAACAGAATTACGGGTGGTAACTTGATGAGATGAACTTACTGTACATTCTTATTGGCATTATAATGATATTTGTCACGCGTATTTAGTCCAAGGTAGGAAAACCACTCGCCTTAGCTGCTTTATTTCATGCCCTTGCTCCGCATATTTTCTTTCCTGTACGAAGAACATGAACTTTTTTCTTTTCCCTGTGCAAACCTTTGCAGCACCTACTTACATAGCGCTTAAGTACTATTAAGCGTTATGAGCAATCCAAAGATTATCTAACTCCTACAGGAAGTGCGCATGTTATACACAGGTTATTCTTCACTTTACGCGGGGAATTTGATTACGCGGGAAAGGCTCTGCTGCCAACTACCGATGCAGGCCTACCGTACTTCTGGCTGCACTTTTATTGAACCGGAACATAAAACGTACAAGGCAAATCGGATTGCATAGGCAACCGTCATTCAAAACAGGTGAGTAAACATGGGTATAATACGTGATCCACGTAAATACGCAATAATATTCCAAAGAGTTAATCTGATATAGAGGACAGGTATAAGTATTGAAAAACGTTCTTTTTCAGCAGTGCAGCCTTCCGCTCAACAGTTACATGTCATAAGAGCCCGTGACAGAATGCACAGAATTGATTTCACCATTCTCGCCTGCCTTCGTCTCTTCGTCAGCGTCTCCTGCTTTGCTCGCTTTCTGTACACAGGTCGCCTCATCCTTACCTTCACCATTAACAGCGACAAGTGTGGCTTTAAACGTTGTTATTGTTTCAACTTTTACATCATCGGTGTCATTTTCTCCATCAACGCAGAATTCTGGAATAACGGATGTGTCCTTAAACGCATGACTCGGACCGGCGATTGGTTCTTCATTTCTGAAGGAGTAAGACAAGAGTAAGAACAAGAAAACAACAATACTTTACAGCTTAAATCTTCCGTTACGAAAATCCTGATAAGTAGGTAAATGACCTTCTCTGAAGACACTTCAAACAGCTTACTATCACTATTATTGGGTGCTTTTACTGATAAAGTGCATTCCCACACACAGCTGTTCAACTTCACAAAGTTTAAACAGGAATCAACGTACAGTAGAACCTCAATTATCTGGATAGACACGGAAGAGAGAACTTTCAAGCTTCGTAAAAGCTTAAAATCTTGAAGTGACAAAAGCTATTATTAATAGATGATATCCCACGCACCCATGTCCATCCTGTTTCAACAGAATTGATGAACTTGTGACTGCGAAATTCCTCCCGCCTAATGTTACTTCCTCAACGCAGTCGATGGATCAAGGTTTGATCAAAAATCTGAAACACTTCTACTGGAAGCAGCTCATCCACCAACCTTTACTGTCAGAAAACCAGCTAAGGGGAATCTATGAGCTTTTATAAGAAAACGCCTCTGAAGGACTACCATGTTAATATCATAGTGGAGAACAGAGATGCCATAAAACAGTCAACGTTGAGAAGCTCACGAAATAAACTTACCGATAGCAGTGAATGAAAGTTCGGGCAACATGACGAAACAGCTTCAGAAATAGAGAGTTAGATAAAATAAAAACTACGAAAAGCAATCAGAAGCAGACATTCGATTATCAGGACTGCCCTCCGTCCCGTTTTGCCCGGATAACTGAAGTTCTACTGCACTTGAAAAACATAGACGAAGTTCAATTATCCGCACATCTTGAACTGCATCATGATATTCTTGAACCAAAGCATATGCAGAACTTCTGCATAACATAATGTTTGCACATTCAGTCCGTATTATTCGGCAACGCTTAATTCTCAACGTGAATGATACATTAGGACTAGTAAAAACATGTTCAAGCAAATGATAATTCATCATTAGCTTTTAAAGTCTGTTCAACTAAACTGTTTCGCACGCATTGGCACATGATTGCTTACTTCGCAGTTTCAGCTCGTGTCATGTATCCCTTTAGTTTTTCAATGACGGGAGAGCTACTCTTCGGTAACATCTTGTAGCGTTCAGTTAATTTGAATTGGTAATAAAAGTTCGTAAGGTCAGACAAGGCTCGATATGGTAGCTGAAAAAAACAACTTATGAAAAGGCGTTTCGACGATCTCTAAATTACAAGAATGATAGTTTAGTCAGCTCAGGCCACACCACCCTATGCGAGACAAAAAGGGATCAGTGCCTAAACGGTGATAACAATTTATTCAAATGTTCGTACACTATTTAAGCAACTTAAAAATCAGCAACTCTAACAAGTGCTCATCCACCCTTTGGTAGGGCGTCTGTTTGGTTAATCTTCAGAAAAAACGGGAAATAAAAAAGCCGTACTGCACCACCTCGCTATGAAAACTTCAAAGTCAGCAATTATTCCCGGGAAGCTGCTGCTTATGCAGAACAGAAACAAAATAGCTCATGAAACCGAAAGCAAACCTCGGACACTGTTTCTGCACACCTTCATGTGAATACGCGATTACATCGAAAAAATTGAAGACAACGAAAATAAAGGGACAAATAAGACCAATGGACACTCTGACGAGTCAAGTACAGGACGACAATAGAATAAAGCATGTTATTTCATCCCTTGAAGATTGAGCATCTTTCGTAACAGGAACTTGGTTTCATGATGTTGATTACGGCATTGTCTTGTTGTTAGGTCGGTGCAAAGTACAAAAGTACAAAAACTTTTAATCGTACACGAATTTGAAAAACAGAACTTTCGGAACTGACCTTGTCCCATCGTCAGCGTGATGGTAAGAGGCCCTTACCGTCACGCTGACGACGGGACAAGGTCAGTCCCGAAAGCTCCACTTATTCATATTTGTGTACGATTAGTTCTTTTACTTTTAGTCTGCACAGACCTAACAACAGGATAAAGCCGTAATCAACATCATGTTCCTTCACTGGTAAAAACGGATACACCTCATTAGCCGCTTTAATTGTTGTTAAGAAAGCACACTGCACTTTCGGAACTGTCTCGTCACCAGCTTGAAGCAGCATTGAAATGGGACAAACAGGTGATGAGTCGAGTAACTCTGGCTTTGACCGCGAAGTTCAAACCTGTATGTTATTATCAGGTTACGATCACCCTGAATGGCAGTAAGGTAATCATTGTTAGCCGCCTTAAAACCAAAGCACACTTTCTAATTTCGATTCTTACTCGTCTACTTGTATCGTTCATATTTTACTTCCGGCTGATGGTGGAACAGGCAGTGTTCCGAAAGCACCGTGTATTTTTCCATACTATCTTTAACGCACTTAATAACGGGAAGTGGCAAGTTTTACCAATGAAAATTTACCATCCTGTTAAGGACCATCATGCTGTCAAATTACTTTCTTGAGAAACTTACGATTTCATCTTTGATCTTTCTGAAGTTCTTGCCATACATTTTAATGCCATTTTCAAAAGCAGTGACTTCTTGCTGTTCCCACGGGAGTTGCGGGTTATAGGGATACATGCGCAGCTGTATGTCCGTATATTCTACATTTTCCGGGTAGAAATCGACCAGCTCCTTCTTCAAGTGCTCCAACGCCAATCCTGGCTTGCAATGAAATTGCCAAAGAACGTTCAACGCACGACTGACATCTAAACTGGGAATTGGGTTCTTCCGTTCCTTTAGCATTTTGCTGTACGACGCCAAGTAGTCGAAGAGCATAGAAGCATCGTTGTCAACAAAGTCAAACAGAACAGGTGGCCCATATGCAGGTTCATACGCCGGCTTAGTACATGGATAGAGGTCTACATCCGCCTGATACTCCGTACCAATGCGTGGCGACTACAAAATAAAAAAATATGCACGAAGCATAATAATATATAAAGTCCACTTACGGAATGGGGATGTGTTGGCTCGTATTCCGGATCAATCTCTTCGTCGCTACATGTGTTACTATCCCACGTCAACATCTTTTCCAGGTTATCGCTTGCAACCGAAGACTCATCGCTTTCCTCTTCACGGGCAGCAGCTTTAATGGTTTCACAGGAACGTTGTTCATCAGGATGACCGTACATCGCGACTAAGTCAGTAAGGCTAGTGTCCCTATCCTGTATGAAAAACGTTATTCAATGCCAGACACTCTTTACTTAGAGAAGACTGGAGAGAATGGCGCAAACGCTAACTCTCCCTGACAAAATCAACCATAATAAGCATGATAGGGTTAAAAGGAGCACAAAATGCTGCGGGAGAACACGAAAGAGCAAAAGGGTTGCGCAAATAACAGCAATCTGTTCAACTTTTAACCATGAAATTAATTACCGCCTGGACAATCAATTGAAGCATTTGAAGTGCAATTTTCACCTTTACTGCGGTATACAAACAAATAGCGCGAAACAAAACACATAGCATAACTAACTACAAAGCTCACCGCCAACAAGTCGGCAAGTTCAGCGGCCGTATCGTCATCGTGGCAATAATCCTCTTCGAGCTTAATACTCCAGTCCTCATCGTCTTCGTCAAAACTATTTGTGTCCGAGAGATCGTTTTCGCCTTCGTTAGCTGACATCAAAGCCACCCCTTTGCACACGTTTGACTGAACAGCAAATTACAGTAAGGTAGATGCGTTGAACGTACCTGAACTTAGTTAAGTGGGTTCATTGCGCTGAAATAAGGCAGCGAGTAGACGCAATAAAATGTTTTACAACACATTTTTACTACTGTTATTGCTTGTGCAAATTATCTGATATGTTGGCGATTTCGACTTCCATTTACGTTGATTTTTATTTTCTCGATTCACCAATGGATTCTTGGCAGGCGAATAATTGCAACTGGGGTGAGGACTTTTCGCCGCCGCCATTGTACCCTACGGTTAAGCAGTAGCTATCTGCTGGTTTCTTTTTACTGGAGCCGTTGGCCTCTCGGCATCTCCTTTTTACCCAGCAGAGTCAACGTGGGGCCTGGGGCCCCCAGGGGGGCCAGAAATTGAAAATTTCTCGGGGGGGGAGAGGCTTTATTTGGCCAAGCGCAGTTAGGTAGATCGGAAGGGGGAGAATTTATTCCAATCCTCCATACGTATCTGCCTTCCGAATCATATTTTTTCTACCCGGGAAATTTGAACCTACTCATCCT
>KN538379.1:1603877-1639979 GCA_000797535.1 Trichuris suis
GCAGCTGCCTTAACAAAATCTAGGAACAGAATGGATGTCGCAACCAGAGGCGACCTGCGGCTCTCATTATCCAACTTGCAACCACACATCATGAAACTTGCAAAGAAGCGCCAACCTCAAGTTTCTCATTAGTTTGATAATTCTTTTTCATGTACTCTTTTTTGGGATCTATCACTTTGTCAAAGTGCTTAGTTTCTTTGCGTTCATCAGTAAATGATGTGACGACTACATATTCGCATTCTATCAGTGCATTAACTTGATCCTAGGAGGTTATCGTTGAAAGCTGATTGGCTGCAACACAAAAATTAATTGACCAATAAGAAAAGGGGGGCCTGCCACCCGAGAAAACCTTCCAGGGGGGCTCAGCGGAGAAAAGGTTGAGAATGGCTGGCATAGATGATAAATGAAGCAGATGCACAACAGCAGCACAAACAGTCTATTCGAATTCCGTTGACTGATAGGAATGCAGCTGCGCTTTCAATGTTGCGTTCGAGAATAAGCTTGCCCTGTCTTTAACAAGTTAATGCACTCGTAAAATAAAGCTTTAGGAATAATACTGCTTAATCAGATTTGTTTCCATAGTACTCAGCAATCTTCTGCTGGCGTTTCGGCAGCTACGGTGGCATAGCACACCTCGTGTTGATCCAAGCATTTCAACATCCACGTGCTGAAGATCGCCAAAATTTATGAAGCGCTAGCCAGGTCAAGTCACGCATGGATCCCCGAGGCGGCAGATTTTATCCTTAATTTTTTGGGTTGAAGAAGGAACCTTACAAATCGACTGCTTCAAGCAGAACACTGCGATTAATACCATAGGCCACTATTGCTAACTTGTTCTCTGAATTCGGTCGGCAATCAAGGAGAAACTCCATGCAGTCAGCCATAGGATTCTTTTTTCCAAGGTAACGCGCCAGCGCACAAGTTAAGACTTGCAGTTGCTGCCGCAAACGATTGTGGGTTTCTTTCTGCTGAATCACCCAGCTCACAGTCCAGAAGTGGCACTCAGCTGCTAAGTTCTATCTATGAATCTGAAGCAGCATCTTCAAGGAATCAGATTTAAGGATGAAAACGACTTGCAATTCGTCGATGACGGCTATTTTCAGTCGCGTGACAGAAACCACTTTTTGAATGGTTTAAAGAATTAGAAATCCTGACATGAGAACTGCATTAAGGTTAAATGATGTGATACTTGACTATAATAAAATATCATTACGTTAACTTCTTTGAAGGTGGAAAAGGCGGGAAGATTTTGTATACCTCTGTGTAAGCAGTCACTTTCACATTTCTTCTAGCTGTTGCCTAGAGAAGCGCCTTCCTGTTCAAAACATTCTAGGACTGCCTTAAAAAGTGTGTAAGACCGAATCAAGCACGCACCCTTCAATAATCACTGAACCTCCATGTGCAGGAGGAGACAAATTCTTCGTCGTTTTCTTGCACAACCGGGGGAATAGCCTGTCATTCAAGGAATTACTTTTGATCTTGTTAATCAGTGTGATGATTTACTGTAGCGAACTATTCGAACTACTGCCCAGAGATTTCAAAGCTAAATGCCTCGATAAATTACGCAGTGAGCCCATGATGACAGCTCACCATTGACGGGGTTCCATGTTCTCAAGAGGGATTGCTTTTTCCATATGGAACTTCACGACATGGTATATTGGCTCACTCTTCGTGTCAGTCATTAGTTCTCTCTCAAGTAGCGGCGCTTGTTTCAAATTCCCCTCTTTTTATTAGGTGAACCCACATTAATACACTGGTTTCATTCCATAACAAAACAGGTTCATCCAACTGTAACAAAAGCTCTCTTTTCCTTAAGTAATCGTGCAACTCGTCTTTCACATATTTGCCAATTGGTCATTGCACAGTATCATTGCTAAGACCAATTTTCTTGACTATGTCACCTTCTGGTTTCTGCGGAACAGTTTGAAGAACCTCGTTTACAACTGTACGTGCATTATCAAACTTAGCAGCCATTAATGGAATTCTGAAAGAAGGAAGCAGCCCTTCACGTTCAAGCCATGATCTGAAAGACAGTATACTTCGCTGTGTTCGCTGCTTGCATAATTAATCTCATCGTAAACGACAGTGATAGTTTTGTTAATAAATATTCTTACATAACTTGTCAGGACGGAAGCTTGTGAGGCGTTTTCTTTAACCCTAAAGGTCTCATTGAATCTTGGAAATACCTTTCCGTATATATCCACATAAACAATCGTATGTTACTAGCAAGACAAATGAAGCCGTACCTCAAATATTTGCTACTGTACTGCCTACACTTCTTTGCTGCAGCCATGAGTGAATGCGTAAAGTATCATTTCCTTTCATTGGGGAAGGTGACGTGAAAGATATTTACGCTGATTATGCAGGAATGTATAACTAACACTGTCATGTCCCAGTCGAGCAGCTGCAAGCAGGTGAACGTTTAAGCTACGTAGCAATAGCAAAAACAAGTGCAAATTATGTGATAGCAATGAATAGGACTTATTAATAATTTATGCTGGAATGCAGAAGGCGGAAGAAACGTAATTTCGTGGCACCCTCTGTGATGTGCATCGTTCAATGAATTCGACGTAGGCGCCTGTTAAGTGTGAATGCATAAACGTCTGTGAGTTTGAGGCGCATTATCCATGCAACAAGACTAGAGGAGACAGCATAACTTGCACTGCAGTTTTCTTACATGTTTTTTCCCTGACCTGCTTCTTCTACCCATACTTTCTATCAACCTGGTTTTTCCCACCCTTGAACCTCCCCATCGCTCCCTGAACGTTTCCACCACCTGCCACTCGACCCCGTGGCCTCTCTCTTTCCTTGGAATCTTTCAGCTCCCCGAGGGCTGCATCGCCTCCTTGAGAATTACTGTTCTACAGCTTGACACAGAATTCCAGACAAACTTTTTGAATTAGCTTGTAGGGTTCATCTTAATGCATCCAACATGCACTGGTCATCGTTTGAAATACTGCTAATTTCTGCGGATTTTAAAGTAAATCTGAAGCTTCGAAAAGATAGGATGACTTTCATTGAACTTTTGCAGACTCGTGACCGGAAAATTATTCACAGTGCTTAAATTTTAGCGGCTAGAGCAGCTGAACTTCTGAAACACTGCTTCTTCTCAACATCTTATGCCCAGTGAAACCCTATCCGGTTCCTCTAAAGTTCATTTCCTTTCAGGATGACCAGTTCCACAGATGATAAGCAGTTTTCAACGAAATAACAGGTGGCCGGTCGACGTACAGACGGGCAGCCTTCAGTCAAGTGGTGATCATTTTCCTACTCTAGACATTCCGTCAGTCGTTCTGTTGTTGGGATTGAACCATAAAGTTCAACAGCGTTGTTACAAAATGCCTATTTTTACTTGGGGTCAAGTCACGCGAGTATCGCTAAGTAATTCTAGAACTTGATTCAGGCCCACTTGAAGCGGTTCAGCAAATGGAAACGCGCAGCTGGTGAACTTCCAACTTGTACATTTGCTGAATTTGGCACCATTTTTTCCATTGACGTTTGATGCTGTGCACACAGCCCTGCAAAGTCTACTGCGCAGAGCACAGTCGCATCTGTCAAGCAGATGCTGCCTTATTCATATGGGAAATAAAATTGTTCGGCAGGTGAATTATCCCAACCGTTTATGGCATGAATGATTAGCGGTAATCATGCTAAGAGACAAGAAGGACATTTTGTGATCACTTGGACAGTGCCCCGCCGGCGCTAGTTTCTCTCCATGGGGACGAGAAACAAAGCAGTGGGCAACGCTTGACCTGACTCACAGCGATTCATTCGGCTCACAAGGTAGACCTGCGCGGATCCAACTGTGTGAAGGGGTCACAGTTAGAGTCGGTTTCCCTCCTACAATAGGGAGAGTAGTGAGCCTTCACCATTTGCCCAAGGTTACCTTCCGTTGATGCTCTGCTGCCCTGTGAAGGCTGCACTTCTCATTACCATTTATTTATGCATAGAGGTCGTTTCGATGCGACATTATTGTACTTATCTTTGTCACTGTGTGTTGTTCAACCACAATTTATCAGGGCAACTGTCCTGACTCAGCGCAGGTCGTTGCTATAGTTACTATTCCCAAGACTCGCTAAAACCTGGTTCCTGAAAGCATTATTAAAAATTGGCCGCAACCGTTCAAGGTTATGGGCATATGCTGGCAACAGTAATCTGGAGAAGGCCATTTGACCCAGCTGTTCCTTTAAGTTTGCTATAAGGATGTAGGACGGCTAACTGGAAAGCATAACGTGACCAGAGAGCTACTAAGTCCTGGAGCAAACCGAAACATTTTTCAGTCTATCGAAGTGAACCACAATGTAACAAGGGGTCTATTTATGAAAGACGGATGCTTCGTAAGGGTCTGTTTACTCAATGGAAAGCTGTCTGTTGGGCAAAAACAAACGCTATCCGTGCAGTGGCTAATTCTGAACAACACGTTTTCAGCGGAAGATCAAGGCCAAACGGTTGCACCCATTCCCTGATCACTGTCGCTAACTTCTTTCCGTTCAAGCTACTAAAAGGAAAGACAGCATTTACCTGCCAAGCCAATGCATTTTTTATTGACTGATAAGTTATAAATAACTTCGAGAATGAAGCTTTGGTTCACAGGAAAAAGTTCAGTAGGACAGGCTTTGGCTGAACAAATATGAAGCAGTGCCTCGCCTTATGCTAAACTGAAACGGCTAATACAAACAGCCGTAATTTCCAAGCAATACAGCACTCTTATGATATGCAAAGTCGGTTTTGGAAATGATGCATGAAACTTGAACTTGCCTTGGAAGCGAACGGAATATGAATAACGGACTAGAGATCAATGCGTGAAAGCAATTTCCCGTTTTGCAAAGACTCTTTTCAGTTTGTGCTTGTTCTTTCAGTTGCCATAATCCCTTCGGTAAATTTAAGGGTAGCCCAGTGAGCTGCCGCTTCAGACGACGACCAGATTGGCTGATTGCATTCAGTCGCTGACCAACTTTTTTTAACTGACATTTCTGATGGTGTCTTTGTGTCAGGATCTGCAAATATTAACAGTAAGAATGTTAACAGATATGCTTGGTATACAAGCGCACCATCTGGCTTCGAGGAAGGACTAAATGGCTCTCCTTCATTTGAGTTCAATAGTGCAGACGTGATCCAACCCACAACGTCAAATCCAAGGCCATTATTATCCTCGCGTGCAGAAGTTGCGTTGGTCGGGAACTTTTCACCTTCTGTTAAAGTGCATCTATTTCGTTGCAGAACGAAGTATGGAACTTTCATACCTTGTACACCCTAAAACAAAAGCAGTGGTTATGAATATGTCAAGTTTTGACATCTGTTAAAATTCTCAGCATATACTATTAATAATAAAAATGCTCTCTATGTATTCAATTTTCTCTGAACAATAATGCTCATACTACCGGATGTCCTTTAACGGGTTTTGTACTTTTCACGTTGATCTTTAGTCACACGGCTTTTCCTGTTGTAGCAGATGTCTGTGATTAAACTTCAAAAAGCTCTATCAGCGAATGGATGAGTAAATTGTTAGAGAAAATGCACAACAAAGCTATCGTATTTTCGGAACTACTCTTTTTCCGTCGTCAGCGATGTTAGCGAGCATTGCTGACGATGAAACAAAAGCAATTCCGGAACATTCTTTCTAACAATTTGCTCATCCATTCGCTGGTAGGGCTTTTCGAAGTTTAATTACAGACATATAAAAGAATGGGAAAAAACCGTGACTAAAGATAAGCATGAAAATAATGCTCATCTTATGTGAGTGGACATGCGTGGACCTCAATACAGTCATGTCAAATTAACAGGTTGAAAGCACTTGCCAACAAAATGTCAGCAAGAATTATTATTGAAGAGGGTTTGTTCGACCAGTAAGATTTTCCTTAGGTACCCAATAATGCTTTACAAACAAAAGTTTCTAATCAATAGATATGACAATTTGAATGTATAATAACATAGTATAACTAGATAAAACAGTTATATTAACTTTTAATGCTTGAAAGAAAACCCACGTATAAGAACACTTCTCCCATGATGCGGGCGCAGTTTAATTCCATTAAGACAAAGTTAATAAAGGCAAGAAGCGATCAGTTATAGCTACGGAACGCCAGTAATCAGGTTAAAAGAATTGACAGATCTTTGCTTAACGCTAGTCGAATGAATATAGAGCCACCCATTCAAAAGTTGTGCAGAATCCAAAAAAAGTGATATCGTACTTTTGTCCAAGGACTAATGTACGCTTTAGGAACATTATGGGTGCAGCATACGTCCACGTTACTTCCAGTGTCATTGTCTGTGCATCTTTTTGTTTGAAATGTTAAATGTTGATCTTGCACTAGAACTGACCACTGTTGGGCATCATGGCAATGGCTGGACAGAACAGCTTCCGTGGCCTCTTTCTCTGATACGGTGGTAAGCGGAGGTAAAGTAATAACGCAAGCTTTGTTGTGAGTTCGTCTTTCGATGTGTAATTCTATCATACGGCGCGCCTTCTTTACGTTGAGCGGTTGGCCAATAAGCACAAAAATTGGTTCCCTGTCTTTGGAAGGAGTAACGATGAAAGCCTGTGCATCTTTCTGTATGCGTTTTATATTGGCTCCCTTTAACCCAACTACCAACCCAACCAAATTGTATGGAATATGAATACGCTCCATTATGTATCCATACGGTAAGGCCATTTGCTGAAAAAAGAACACCCAGTGAAAGCACTAAAGATAAGCTTTGTTAATCTGTTTGA
The DNA here is from genome assembly GCA_000797535.1 of Trichuris suis. Classification (NCBI taxonomy): domain Eukaryota; kingdom Metazoa; phylum Nematoda; class Enoplea; order Trichinellida; family Trichuridae; genus Trichuris; species Trichuris suis. The sequence goes on from KN538379.1 coordinate 1,610,590, forward strand.
AAATGATATACTTCAATGTAGCGCTTCCCATTTTTCTCTTGTAACAGTTGATCGACAACTGCTGAAATCTGCTGCTGTGTTTTAACGATGTCCATGAAGTGGTCGAATGGAAACTGCGCCCTCGTCTTTGGAAGCAGCCTAGTTGCCGATGCGCTTGCAAGCACTCACCAGTCGGTTAAAGTAACCTAGAAGATGTTCACGTCAATCCGGATGAACAAGGAACTAGTTTTTTTATTTTATTAAAGTGTTTTGATTCCACTGATGATGGACCCAGAAGCGTCCCGAAAGCTTCAGACTTTCTGTAGTAAACAATTGTTCTACAACGGGGTATTCCGTAAAAAGTCATCCACAAGGAACAAGTGTGTTAAAAACATGCCGCTACAGCCTGATATTTCAGCCGTAGCTTCCAAGCTGAGAAGCTGTAGTTCAGTTAAGCCTGTTTGAATAACAATGTTTCAACTAAAATGCTTAGTTCTGTAGTATTCTGAATAGTATTGTTAGGAATATAAAAAGAGTTCTTGTACGAGTGAGAGGGGAGTCATAAAGAGCCACTGCAGCAACCTTACCTGATAGCAATCATTGGTAGACAGCACGCCGGATAACGTAAACCAATTCCACAGCGCACAACCGTTCCAAAAGCTACTTAATGGTCAATGGCCGGCAGGAAAAATAATACGTCACGCAGTGCTCTCTAATTGAGTCGCTTACACGGTGACCTTCCAGCAGCACTGGTAGAGAGGCTGAATTGACCTACAACCGACCTCAAGGTCTTTAGATAATGTGAACAATAGCTGCAGTTGGTGCGTCCTTATTGGTTTGCCATTTGCCCAACAGAATAAAGAAAGAGGCTTACCAGATGAGATGCACGGATACATAGTGAAGGTGTCATTCATTTCCTTTTTACGACAGCAGCCGTAAACTTAATGTCAGGGCCTTTAGAAGAAGTAAGTCACGAGATCAATGAGTGAATATTGCAGTTTCCTGACTTTGCGAAGCAATGTAAAAGTGCAATCGTAGGAAACTGATCACAAACTTGCGCCTGCTTTCGAGCGGGTGAACATGTCAAGTTTCATCGTCAATAATGACCACCAAAACGTAGTAACGCAACGTTCACGACAAAGTTAAAGAAGACCAAAGTTTTGCCAGTACGTTGTCTAAAAGCGGGGTAGTGAATTTACTTCTGCAGAAAAAATCATAAAGGGTTCATGACCAGAAACACGAAAGAATTACAAGTTTCTTTTCTAGTAAGATTGATCACGCGACCGAAAAGTTCATTATAACACTGATGGGTGATGTAGATGTCAACACGACAACTGAGGCATAAATTGGATGTTTTCATTTGGTCTTTCCACGGCTTTCTTCCGTTCTGTGTAAGTGCATTTGTAAAAAACCGTCAGCGTGATCGTGTTAGGGAGCTCTCTAACATCGCTGATGACGGAACAAGAGCAGTTCTGAAACGCACGATACATTTGTCGTGTGCTGTCCCTAACAATTTGCTCACCCATTCGTTGCTGGGCACTTGAGTCTGAAGTGTGCAACTCTCTTTTGCCTGTCAGGAGTTTGGAAATTGTAGCTATGCATCTGCTCAGTGCACTGGGCGTACTGTTGACGCTGGATACGATTGGCCTGAAAGGGATGCCTGATTTATCAACTTTAGGGAGGCAACGTTGTGTTGCTGCTAAACTTCAGCGTTTGGAGTTGCCAACTGTTCGTTGATCTCAACTTTGTTCACCGTAAGACGATGTTAGCGGCAAAAGGAATCTCTGAATGAGCTCAGTGGGGTTGCCGAGAATTATGATATGCACTGCGAGTTGCGCATCTTTTCTGTTTTGTTAATGAAAGTAGGTTTAGCCATGACCTTGCTCGCGCTTCGTGATGATGATAGATCTCGTCCTTTTTTAATTCGTTCCTTATGGGGAAGTTGATCTGAGTTAGGTTCAGCTTCGGCCGGTATTTCTTCAGCTGAGTATGTTCGAGATGGCGCATCCGATTTCGTTCGTCTTGCGTTTGTCGACCTTGAGCAGCGGAGCTTTTACTTTAGTGAGGATATTGACTGCCGATACGTTTTTGGAAGTTGGAACATGATTTTATCCCTTGGCTAAAACAAGCTTCTTCGTTTGGTTGAGGCTGCTAGGCTGTGGTAAACGATTTGACGATTTTATCAACTATAGTCAGTGGGAAATGAGTCAGGCTGTCTATTGGACCTTCTGAATCCCCATGTTTTCAAACAAATGAGTTTTCCGAACTTCGTTGCAAGGACCTTGTCAATGGATTATCCTGAGCATGGTGCTATTGTAGGCTATGGTCTAGAGACTGCACGCGGCCTTTATCTCGGTGACAAGCAAAGTTTTTTATCACGGTCTCTTACATAGAAGAAAGATGGAATTTTCAGCTCCGCTGTCAGCGTCTAAACATGAAATTACTGTTACGATTGCATGGTCACCTTGTCTCAGCACTGCGCTCTGAAAACAGGAGCTCTGACAGCCCCATTTACATTTTTTTGTAATAAAAGGCACTTTCGAACCGGTTTTATCTTACTTTTCCAATAATGTGAATCCATAACTTTAGCAGAAACTTAACATCTTGACAGCATAACAAAATATCTTTCAGTTTAATTTACTTACACCCGAGATAGCATATCGGTTACAGAGAAGGCTTACTTCATAGAAATCAACTCTAAAGGCAAAAAAATTAACCCGCTAATAAGCACAGATTTGACTGACTAAAAAACTAGTGATCCTTTGTACTTGATTAGATAAAATTAATTTTATTGTGCTCTAACTTTCAACTGGAGAGAAAGCAGAAAACCATGTGCTACTATTATCTTTCTTGAGATAAGGAATTTTTCCTGAACGCGCCCATATGGTAAGCTCAAGAAAGAAAGACAAGGCAAATGAAGATAGGCGCATTTGCAGTAGTGAAAGTGAGAGATGAGCTAATATACCAATTACGTCAGAAATTACGCTACTTTTCACACTGACTCCTTTATAACGAGCATAAATGCACATACATTGTTTACGTAAACTGTGCCAACGCCACGGTTAAGGAAGGCATACAAACGTAAAATTTTGCAGCTATAAATCATTAAAGGAAAGAGAGACAAGAAAATCTGTCGCTTTTCTAAGCCACACGCAAGGCTCTCTGTATATTAATACCTACAAAATCAGTCATATGTTAACTTGCAGTTATGTATTCCAAAACAATGAATAGAAGGAACAAAAAGGCAGCATCATGTGCTTCCGTTAAAAAAGATCGCGAGTTAACATTAGCAAGAAAAACAAAAACCAACGAGCGACTAACTTCAGCCCAACGTAATAGGTTTCGATGAAGAAATAAAGACGCTAATACGAGCAGCAGAATGTGCCAACGTAACTTCGCACCGTTTCCGTAATCCTGAACAGACTACTCGAGCGCAGTAGTCAACGTGTCCATGAACTGGGAACCATACGAATCAAAGCTTCTTGAGTTGCTGTCATTACCAATTTTCCCTGGCGAGACCATAGCCTCCCAGTAACGAATGCTCGAGAGCCGGCTAGAAAAACAGAGCATGATTTTGTTCAGATGATTATGCGTTGGGCCTACAAGCTACGGTACTGATGGTTTCATACAACATCCAATCAGAGATGTTGAAACGTTTCTGGTGGAACCAAATGCAATGATTCAATGACGCGATTTGAGAAACATTAGAGAACAGGCTAACATGAGGTCGGAGGGCTGCAGCTATCATCAAGGAGTCAGATATATACGATACAATGGCATGATGTAAGGCAGGTTCGCGTTGATCTAAAAAATTAGACATAGAAGCTCAGCAGTAAAACATAAACAAGGCAACAACAATAAAAGCACGGTTAGCCTGATTACATCAATGCAACTTAATTGCAGATTTTTAGCCATAATTGTTCTTTTAGGATTTACTTCCAAATTAAGTTAAATGTGTCCAAAAGATGCGAAAATATTTTCATTCTGCAATTTTGCTTTTAAACTGACACGTACGGTCAGCAATTACGTTCTGTCATCTCACAGTACAACACAATGCACCTAAATCGCAGAACTATTAACACAGAACTTAATTCACAATTGCCGCATCCAAAAATATTATACTTAACGATTACATGGAATATTTAACGAGAGCAGAAACATTATGCCATGCTCGAACATTGGTGATAATGGCAAGTCAACCTTAATAAAAATACAAGGGGTGACCAGAGGTTCGTTCGACAGAGCTTGCGCTTTAGAAATCTGGATGATTGCGCAAGCTCTTCGGTTTTGTCTGTATGGGTTGACTTAGCTGGACATGTGCCACAAGCAAAAATATTTAAATCAGTTTCTTTCGTTCGGTCGTCGTTCCATTGTGCTTTTGTCATCATCCCCAGGAAGGAACACTTTAGACACGTTTTGCACTTTTAACTTTAATCCGTACGATTGATGAAATGGTTATGTATTTCTTTTTAAACGGGGAAAGACAGCAGCAGAAGCCAAGAGAATTTTGTCAGACACTTACGGCGGTGGAGTGGGCTCGGAAAGTCTTGTCAGAAGTGATACAGGTGCCTTCTCAGTGGCGACTTCGATGTAAGCGATCGATCGAGGTCAGGGTGTCCATCAAAAACTAAGGTGGTGACTCACGAAAACCCTGCTCGATCAAGACTTAGCTACGACTACGCAAGAACTCGCAGAAGCACTTGTCATGCACCGTATGAGCGTGGGTCCCATCACTATTCGATGGGTAAGACACAAAGGTACGGTAAATGCGTACCATAAGGTTGTCAGAATCCGCAAAGAAGGAACACCTCAGTACATGTGAAGAATTTCTGAAGAAACAAGGAAAGAAAAGTTTCCTTTAGCGGATGGTTACTGGAAATGAAAAATGGGTCCCCTTTCAACAACTCAAAAAGAAAAAACATTATATGGCCAGAGGTCAAGCGACAACATGTACGTTAAAGGCAAATGTGCATAGTAGAAAAGTGCCACTTGTGTGTATGAAGGGACAAAGACTGTGTGCTTTATCATGAGTTGCTGCAACCAGATCAGACAGTTAACGCAGACGTCAGTTCCTTGCTGCTTTGAATACATAGCATTTCGTAACGGGTTCATAAGTCGTTATGGTAGATTTTATTTACGGAAGGTCCCGTTTTTTAAAAACCGTGTCCTTCCGTAAATAAAATCTACCACGTTCCTTATAGCTGGTGAAATTAGCACCAATCTTGCGAAAGAAGCGGCAGAAGCATGTCTCACCAGTGCGATGTTCATCTGTTGCACGACAACGCCCGATCTCACGTCGTTTCAGTGATGAAGAACACCATGCGGCAGACTGGCTAGAAAGAGTTACCACGTTTGGCACACTCTTCAGACGTTGCCGAATGAATTACCATCTGTTCCGGTCCATGCAGCATGGTCTGTCCGAGCAGCGCTTCGAAGAATTTGAGGTCAAAAATGGGTAGCTCATTTCTTTGGATCAAAGGCCCACTCCTTCCGCTACAGTGGATTTCACTGACCACGAGAATGCTGGGAGAAGGTCGTAGAATGCAATGGAGTTATTTTGAATAAACACTATTCTTGCAGCTTGACTTCATTTGCACTTAAATTTGACGAAAAACCCAACACACTGTCGCTCACACCTAATAATTTATGACTTTATGCTCCAGGTGCAAGAATTTAAAGCTACATAACGGCTCACTAGATCCTCTCTCGCTAGACTAGAAGAGCTCTTGAATAAGACCCTGAACCCTAATATCCGGCCTAATCGTAGAATCTTATCGCCTAATCCCACAAAGTAAGGAAGAACAAGGCGAGGGATTTGAGTGGTCATGTTCCGAAAGAACACTGGTATTGAGTCTACGTTGAATGACCTTGTCTATGAAAGGTTGAGGATAACCAAGAACTATGTATTCAGTTCGATTTTTCATGTTAGGATAATGCCTAAGCGGTACTCTTTCAGCAGCACTGCAACAGAGCTTCTTCACAGTTCCGTATTCTACAGGGGCATCCAAAAGTTTCAAGCCTTCACTCCGTTGTTCCAGCTGGCGCGAAAACTTTGACGCGGTCGTGTAGCTTGTCGCCTCTGATGTGCGCATGCGAGGTTTCGCAAAGTTTGATTGAAGCATTGACGAATGAGGGCGTTTTATTTCAGCTCAGTTTCAGAAAAAATGGCGGAAACCCGTTTTAAGCAAAGACCGGTTATTGAATTATTGTTTCGTGAGGGAACAGAAGCTAAGGAAATCTACCGAAGGTTACAGAATATTTACATGGACGAAGGGCTTAGTTACAGCCAAGTGAAATTTTGGATCGCAGAGTTCGGCGAGGAAGAAAATCCATCAGTGACGAGGAGAGGTCAGGACGACCAGCAGAGGCAGCCTCAGAAGAAAACATTGTGTCTGTAGAGAAGATGGTTCTACAGAACAGAAGGGTGTCAATTGAAGAAATCATGCGACAGGCTAAGCTTTCATATGGTACAGTTGAAAGAATTCTAGCCGATCATTTGGAAATGGCAAAGGTCATGGCACATTGGGTGCCCAAAACTCTTTCATTGTTTGAGAAGGAACTTCGAGTTGGGTACTCACAGGAAATTTTACGCTTCTTCCAGGAATCGGAGGGAAGCTTTCTGCTGCGCATCGTCACTGGTGACGAGTTGCGGATTCGTCACTATGATCCCGAATCCCACGAACAAAGCAGGACCTGGAAGCATAAGGAATCCCCGGCCTGTCAGGTCTCGTATGGAACCCCGGGCAGGGAAGGTTTAGGCCTCTGTTTTTTGGGATACGGAAGGAATTCTTCTGATTGACTATTTGAAAGAGAACACTACCATCATGGGCCGGTATCACGCTGATTTGCTTTTCAAAGTTCAGGAAGCAATCAAGGAAAAGCGGCGTGGCAAGCTCAGCCGTGGAATTCTGCTTCTCTATGACAACGCACCAGTTCAGAAGTCAAGTGCGGCTCTTGCTGCCGTACACGAATGCGGATTCGAATTGCTGAGTCACCCACCCTACAGCCCAGACCTGGCACACCCAGTGACTATTTTCTGTTTGGAAGTTTGAAGCAACATCTTCGAGGAACGTTCTTCAAGGATCAAAACCACCTACAGTCATCCATTCAGAGTTACTTTGAGTCGCGCAACGAAAACTTCCTCTTGGACGGCTTAAAGAACCTGAGGTCCCGATGTGAGAAGTGCATTGAGGTTAACGGATGTTATATTTGAACATAATAAAAGCTAATTCTGCTAAACGCACTGGAAGCTGTCGAGGCCGGAAACTTTTGGATACCTTGTACCTACAAGGAGCGGATAATCTGAGATGTTTTTGAAATTGAACTGAGATGCGCAACTGCAAAGGAAGTAAGAAAAGTTCCGTTGACTTTCGCAAATTGAAATTTGGCCCTTGACTTACTCGGCCAGACTTGAGTAAATTTTACGGTAAGAAATGGCAAAACATAAATATGTTGTGCATTAATGAAAAGCCCGGTCGCAATTGTTTCGATAATTCGAGGCAACGTGCTTCGGCTATGCATTTCAAATTTCGGAAATCTCTGAAAAACTTTTTAGTTCCTTCACTGAAAAGCTGCGTATAACCGGAACCGAGTTGTTCACATCCGCGTTACGCAAGGGACTGCTGTATTTTATTAATAAAACGCACATTTATCTCAGGCCGAGTCACTTTCTCTCTTGAATTGAAGAACCCCTCGAAAAAACCTGGTTTTGAAAGATTGAGAGCTTAAGAAAAACTGTTTTAAAAAGCCTTTAGTGTTCACACTTGAAATCCTAAATACCGGCTACGAGCACACACGAAATCTGAGAAACAAACTTAAGAGAACATATTCCTATTTCTGAGAAACAAACTTAAGAGAACATATTCCTATTTCTGAGAAACAAACCTAAGAGAACATATTCCTATTGCTAAGTCTAACAAACATGCACTATGGAAAAACGCACTAACAAGGAATTCTCTCTACCTTTTCATTGTAGTGAAAGAAAACATTGAATCAAGGTAGCCAAAATAACTACGCGAAGATAGATAGACCGGAAATCACGAATTACAGTCACAAAAGGATAAGATTAAACGAAATCAGTTTGGGGTGATACGAGAAAAGGTAACAACGACTTTAGCCTTGGGTTCCCCAAAAGCAAAAGAACATTTCAAGCGATACTAGTGAACCGTTACTACTAAAACAGCGCATCAGAAAACATTTGCACTTACCAACTGATTCGTGTGCCTTCACCCAGAATACGTTGCGCGGAAGTTGCAAATCGTCCCCATAAAACTCGTCAACCTCTCTATTATCAAAAGTATGCGATAAACCTTTCGTCATCATATCTATGATCATGTAGTCCAGCTCATCAGCGTCTCGCATTTTCAGATAACTATGAAACCAAGAGTCGTGCTTTGGTAGTTGCTCAGGTTGTGGGGAAGGTGGAATTGAATCTTCGTGAAACGTGGATTCCTCAGTTTCTGGCTACAATATGAATTTTAAAAGCTTTCCATGAACCGCCAAATTCATTTTTACCTTTTGCAGACTCATGTTTATAGATATTACCATAGTATCTTTCTGCATAACTGAAACGGTACAATGTCTTCTCAAATTATCTTTGTAGTTATCATTCATAACGAATAAAAGAGGATGATTCACGTTTCCTGAAAAAGCGGCAAATGCACGTGCAGCAAACATTATCATGCTAAATAAGGAACGCCGAGCCAAGACCATTACAAGCCTTTTTTCAGTTTGAAAATTCCGTTACAGTTTACGGGTTAGGAAAGAACGCCTGAGGCTTTTGTTCAGCTGTACCTGCCTATTTGAGAAGCTGAGATAAATTTATTTTCAAGGTTCAGCTCATCACAATATCGTGGATGACGCAACGGAAATATTCCGTGGCTGCTCAGAATTCCTACTGCTCGGCCACTCATTCGTCAGCTGATCTGCTTCTGTCATTTCTGTCCTGGGTCGGCTCTCCTGATCTATGTGTGCACCTAATCCTTGCCCAATCTCCATTGCTCCGATAGTGTCTATAAACGCCAAAACGTCTGGAAGTCTAGCGTCTGGTTTAAGAATGCCAAAAGCTTCGCAGGTCCTCTCAGGAACAATGAGATAAAAATTCTTTCTGAAGAATGGCCAGGGACAGTTTATAAGGCGAAGTACGCCTGCTTGGCATATTAAATAGGTGGGACAAGTTGAACACTAGCGGATAGATTCGGTGAGCACGTTAAGTGTCTAAAGAGATATAAAAATGCCAAAATGGGCTCCTCAGACCACACGCCGACGTAGACTTTCAGAAATGGAAGCCACTGTCGCGATGGCGACAGCTACTAAGGCTTCCGCGGTAGCGGCGCACGCTTCACAGTGCCCCGGTTCCCTAAGTTCGTGGATTCTATGCAGAGAAAGTAACTTCTTCCTAAGAAAATAAAAGAAGCTTTCTACATTAGACAAAATCGCCCCATTAACCGGGACGATGGAGTGGAAGCTTCAGAGGTATGGAACACACTCGTCTACAAGACAGGATGATGTAGCCTTTCCCTTTAAAAGTTTTTCAAAGTCGTGAAAAGATGACCACGGCTATGCCCCTCTCCCAAAAAGGAAATAACACTAATGAACACCGCCCATTCGTGGATGGGTTCCTCTGTTAAAGATTTCCGAAGACGACTGCGACTTCCAAGAAAGGGAAGAACGAGCGAGCGTGCAGGGGATATTTTCGCTTTTGATGATATAGAAAAAACAAATAAAACCAGGAAAAGAGAAAGGAGGTCCATCGTATGCGCAACTCCTATTTGACGATCTCGAATACGTGCACCTCAAGGAACTATTACCGATATTTACTTTACTATCGCTTATTTGACCCTCCGTTGGTAATGGCTGGCCTGCCCTAACCACCCGGCATGATATTTCCGTTAAAAACACAACCCTCAGTGCGTTTTCCTTGTTAGCGTTGAAAACTGAGCTCAGGTAAGTTCCGAAAGCTTCTCTGATGTTGTGTACGTTTTCAGGAGTACAAATAAACGGTTTAAAGTATCTGTGAAGAGGGAAAGTATGAAGCATTTTATGTTGCTTTAAAGAGAGATGGATTCAGGAATCTTTCTTCCTTTCGTTTCGTCTACCAAAACACTGGTATGCACGGAACAGGGAATTAGGATATTTTTGCTTCCTTTGCTCAGTAGGAAATGCACGCAGCATCATCTGCTTTGTACAAAACTGCTCTGTACGACGATCTCTGAAATTCTTTACAAAAGCTGGCACTTCTCTTTTGCCATTGTTGAGGCCATCAACAATTTCTACGTGAGTTCAGAAAGGGAACGAGAAGGTGCAAGACAACGTATTCAGTGAGCATTCTTTCAGCTGGTCTTGGCTCACCCTTCTTGAGATAGGGAAACCGTTGATTATGTATCTGGCTTTTTCCTCATATACTGCATAAATGGAGACGTATACTTTGAAGGAAATAACTGTCATACTAATAACACAATGCCCACGTTAATGGCGTCCACCGTGTCCAGCAGTTGGACAGACTTGGAAAGTGTAGTCCTGTGACGAGCACCCATGTCTTTATCGGTGCCTTCACAGTAGTATTCAAAAATACAGAATACACTATTGTTAGTGCTCTCGAACGCTTAACCACTGACTGTCGCGTTTCGTTGCTTGTTTCGATTGTTTCATACTTTTCAAACTGAGAAAGATAAAGGAAGCCCTATTCGTTGGACATAACGAAAGTAATCAACCGAGACAAAGGAAAGGTCATTGATATTTAGGCCAACCTGATTACACGAAGCCAGCTGTGCACAGCAACTAACTGACCCCATTCCTCGCCTGTAAAACCGACCGTATCCCTCCACCCCAACATTGGAAGGAAGGTGTCAGTTCCGAAAGCTACGCATTTATTATTATTGTTATATCAATAAATTGGTTTCCCTTTTTATGTGACCAATAGCATAAAACAGGAATTTACGTCAGAAAACATGAACGAAACAACCCTGACCTCTTGCCCACCAAGCAATCCTCAATGTTTCATACCTTCTTATAATTACTTGAAACAATTTTAAACTATTTGTTATAACTAGTAAACATATCTGAGGATGCTAGAATACAAGATAACGCAATTCTGAAGGATAAAAAGTACTACAGAGAATACGCCGTCGATTGACGGCCAAATGTCCTAGTAGGTAGGGCGACCTTGCTGGAAACAAATAAAACACGAAAGAAATCACGAACTAGCAGAAAATGAGTTACGTAGAGAATTATTAAAAGTCGTGAAACCGGAAAAGCAAGGCTTCACAGCGAACGCAGATATGTAACTTCAAATGTTGAAAATCGTCAATTGACAGAAGCCAGTGTTCCTAGTGCTAAACAATATCGTTCAAGAGTGAAAGATAGCTGATTTTGGCACAACTGCTTCGCTCAAAATAGGCAAAATTGCTGAACATGGTAATGTGAAAGGTTTGCTAAACTGCGAGTTCGAGCGGTAAGATTTCTTAACAAAACGTACGCATACCAGCAGTCACAAACCTCCTTTCATAAACGAGACGTGTAAGCTTCTGGGCACTAATGCTTCAGAGTGCATCGTACCACTGCATGCCGCATATATTGCTTGTCCAATCATTTGCCCACCAAATATCCGCTGGCTGGCCACGATGCCTTCCATTAAATTAGTACTCCGAAAACGAGAACACTAATCAATTAACAAAAAATGTAATTGGTAAGACTAACCGATAAACATGTTTGTCCAGCTTCTCAACTCCTTTCAAGAGATCTGGCAGTGAACAAGCACGACCACCAGCAAAGACGCACGCGCCACGTTTAATTTGATTAAATATGACTTTGTAAGGATTCATCTAAACTTTGATCGTGCTAACTGAATCAAGAATAAAAGCAGACTGCAAAAATCGGAGAGACAGACCATTATACTGATTATCGTAAATAACATGCAGTGCAAAGACAAAGGTAATCACACATGTGTGCTGAGGCAATTATAAAGCAAAGCAGGTAGAATCCCACTAGATCAGCAAATTGTGAGGAATGGTTTTGGGCGGGAAACATGAGTTAAAGCGTTTACTTAATCGTTAAGTAAACTTAAAAACTTGACAGACTGCGCGATTGGCAGAACGCAGTCTTCACCAGACAGCAGATACGCACAAAAAGCTCTAAGTATCAAACGCAACTACGAAACGAAAGCGGATTTGATATGTCGGCATGCCTACAACTGACAAGAAAGCCAGATGTCGAAAGGTTAGGCATACATAGCCCACCCCGAATTGATGAAGTAAGATAAGAAAGGTAAATTATGCAAATTGCCATGCAGGCAGTCCGAAATCACTAAACAAACTGACCTCTTGCAGAGCTTTACGAGGGAAGTTCATCACAACGTGTATGCCATTATGCACAGTTTTAAGTGGTACCAAAACGAACGGCTACATAGAAAGACTGCAATTCATTGTGAATAGTTTTAGTAAGAGACTCAAGGCTTTCAGACTTTATTTCACTTCCTGTTCCATTTCCGTTGAGATACGAATATTACAAGAGACAAGTGATTTTGTTAAACTTAATAAGAATCAAAACTAAAGTTCCCATGCCACGTGATACACTTACGCACAGTCTAAGCTTCTGTCCTTTCTGTCTGTGCTCTCCAGTTCAACTAAGTGGTCATTGCGTAGGTAGAACTTTTCCTTTCAGCAAAACCAACCATTTGGAAAATGCAGGTTCAATTCCAATTGGAAATGCTATTCAACAGCAGTGTTCGATCGAATGAATAAGTAACTGACGACACTGCTACTTTAATGTTGATTAAACTTTTATCCTTCGGCTGCTTTTAAAGTGTAAGGAGATTGAAACTTCATAATAATGTTAGTGCGACATACTCGTAGCCCCAATAACTGCTGCAAATGCTGATATCGAAACGAGAAAGCTTCGTGAGCTTTGTTGAATTTCTCGCTTTTTTAAAGATAGAGTCCCAGTTGGTCGATTCTCTTACACTTTCAGACTTCTGCCTAACTTCAAGACCAATTAAACAGTTCCAAAAGAAGCTGGAAGCTGTTTGGTAACCCATCGATAAAGGCCACGATGCTTCAAACGCTTTTAATATCCGTTAGTGGTGTCCAGCAAGTCTGTTATCACGAAAACAAAGCTCTAACTAGCGGACAGCTAGGTGGAGTAACAACAAAACGGAAGAAAGTGTACGTATGAAATGCGACAGACCAAAGCCCTATGGATAATTTATTCTGTTGTCAGCCGATGCAGAACGCTTAGGTCTCGAGCATTTGACTGCCCTTCTTCGCCTGATTGTCACCTGAGTCCTCAGTCTGAAGTCCTTTAAAAATAGCTGCTTGAGCCTCTATCATGGCTCACAATCAGTCTTACGTTAGGTTTATTGGCTGGCTCAAACTTAATGGCTAAAAGCTAAAACATAACAGTAGTCGTGGCAAATGATTAGCTATCAATGTTTAGACGGTTCTCAAGTCTGAGTATAGTCGAACGTAACTCAGGCGAAGTGCAGTGAGATCAACGAGCTCATAATGTCCGCGATAAAACCATCGTAGACTCGTATGTGCTGTCCTAAGTTCATATGTTATTTCGTGCATCTGGTGTACTTAGTTGGTTACTGTTATGTCCGTTGGATGATAAGCTTTACTTGAAGAAACACAAAGTCGATATGCAACCAACATACGTAACCGGAATCCCTCTGCCTTTACATATCGCCCTTTTATGGCGATCCGTTGACCTCCCGTTAGTCTCGTCTATGTGACCGTTGTTGTTTTGGGTCAAGGGGAAACTCTTGGAGTTACGATAGCAAAAACAGCCGGAGGGAAATTCAGTTTTGTCATGACAACAGTTACTTTAACCGTTTCCCATGTGGATCTAGCACAAAATTCCAAATCACAGAATCCCAAAAATCGTGAATTCTAAAAGCGAAGACGGTTCGCAGTTATGTTCACAGCCCCGAGGATCTTTTCTTCTGAGCTGCTAAACAAGGGCTGCATTTGAATCGTAATGTACTTTTGTACGTATTACGGTCTTGCAGTAGCTCCTTAACTTCTTTTCTTGTTTCATCTTTTGATAACCGTCTAGTGGCTTTGTACAAAATATCGCTGCTTACGCTTAGGGATTTTACTGTAGTGGTGTAAAAACGTATGAGTAGTCAAGGTCTGTTTATAAATAAAAAACCAATCAACACATTTTGGAAATAAGATTTCTCGTAACAATGGAGGTGCGTACTGATTTGTACTGGTTAGCCATGTGCGGTAAGAGAAAAAGAAATAATTTGCTACATGCTGTGACTCTTCCAGATCTCTTTGTATGACTGTAAGGTCGATTGCCATATTAAAGGGCAAACAGCAAACCTGATATTTCAGAATGAGCTTTCACGAATCAGAAGTGCACAGGTATGAAAAGGTGCAATTCTTGACGACTCTGCTCAACATTTGCGTCTGCATTTCCATTGCATTCATACTTGCAGATAACAAAACAAAGACTGAAGTTAAAAATATAAGTGTGGCAGTGCCAGCGGGTGGATGAAAATCCCCGCAGAGCAAAGAGCGAGGACGCCCTGCATGGAGACCGCCTTGAACCCTCGCAGGAGTGTGACCCGCTAGTGGTCGCGCCTTAATGCAATAACGCAGGGCGAGACTGTGCGCGGCATGTGGTCCCACAGAGGCGAACCCTTTGTAAGGTCGCGCCCCAGTGAACTCAGAGACCCCGTTAATGGGGACAATATGCTCTATATAAGAAGGCATTGTTTTCCCCAATTGACTCTCTCTCTTTCCTTCATCATATACTCTCTTACATCAGTAAACAGTTGAGTGAATCGAAGTCTTCGTTCTTGGCGCAAGCGTTCTCTCACAATAAGACTTCCTGAAATGATCATTTAGTGGTTCGACCAATTCCCGGGACCTTTTCTGATTTCTGCTCCTTCGGTATGCCATCGTTGGACTTCAGTCTGCATTTCAATGCATACAACACTTCTGCCTTTTGAGGCCTTGCCTATTTCAAGAACTCAACGTTCGAGGGTTTTTCACTTTCAGAATCATAATTCCAGGCCGTCCGAAATAAAAGCACTTTTGATATAGCGCAAGGGGTCGTTTTGTGGTATGGTACATCCTTCACCATTTTTTGCTGGCATTGCGCTTTCGGCATTTTGTGTATCAGGATTTTGCGCGGCACCGTTCCCATGTAAACTAAGAGAATTCGCTTGCTCGTTTTACTAGCTTTCGGCTTATGATTAGTTTCTTGAAGAGAGGGTGTATTGTAACGGAGCAATGAATTTTTATTCACATCTTTTTCTACGGCTTTCTCCCGCTGTCAGTAGGGAGTACATGTAATAAACTGAATAAGCGCCCCACCAACGAATGGACGAACAAGTTGTTAGGGCAGTCGCACAGAATACTGACATATGACTAACTTCTCAGAAAAACTGTACTTCATAAAGCAATTGAAACAAACTGATACCTCCGTTGCAGGGTGGCTTCATGCAGTTTAATTGCCTTCCTGCCCATCATGCAGAGGATTAGAGCTTTAACCTAACAAGGAACCGATAACAAAATATTCAGAACAACTTTTGTTTTGTCCTCCGGACACTGCTTAGGTGAAGATTAACGCATGACGGTTTTTCAAGAAACTAAGCGGCTGAATAATGGATGCCATGTAACGGTCTTTTCTAACTTTTTTGTCACTTATAATGACTGGTGGCCGCTTATGAAAATATAAAAACATTTATGCTTTCATGCGCTAAATCAAAATGTCCATAGCTTTCATGACCCGTCTTCAGCGGAAAAATGCAGAATATATAATGACTTATGAGAAGGATCATAGGTAATTACCAACATATTGACTTTAGTTTTCTGTGTTCTGTAGTCTTCTTCGTTTGAATTCTTCCTTTCTTTTCTTTACCTTCATCCCAGAGGCTAAATGCATATCCCAATTTATTGATTGATTGTGTCTGTCCAAATGTCACTGTTCTGAAAGTGATCACAGATGGCAGAGTCCAGATGAAGTACAACTGCTGCGACAGCCAAAAATAAGACAAGCATATCACCTTGTGCCGTAAACGAACTACAAACTCACCACCAGCGACACTTCGTGGCACAATGCCTAAGTGCTAAAAGCTTTTAAAACGTTGCAAGTTTTTTTGACGACTTCAGAACTATCAAAGCAGTTAGCAATTGAGAACTTGTACCATAGTGGACTTTGCAATGGAAATAAAAAGGTAGGACCAGCTTTTGGTAGCTGTTGAATATTTATTGTCGTCCCGAACGTCAACGCGAGCACAAAACGGAGCGAGAAGCGAGCGAGGAGAGATAGAAAAAGGGCCACGGTAGCAGCGCTAACAATAATAATGTGCAGGCTGGGACAGCTTATTCATTAGAGAGACAGAGGTTATATGCGTCAGTTGGCACTGTAGGCAACGGCAATTCCTACAATAGCAATAGCCTTTTTCGATAAAGATGATATGGGCGTTTTGCCTACCTGTGTAACTATAGTACAATTCAGTTGAAGCCGCCTAATTTGCAAATTTCTAGTTCAAATGGCAACGTTTAATAAGAACCAAGGAAATCACTGAACCACCAGCGTATGTCACAACGACGTGATTTAAAAAAATGTTATAATGCACAACAAACCAACTGGTACGGTAATGACCAACAATAGCTGGAAAAGCGACGCTTCTTGTGGTCAAATATTTTGCTCATACGCTAAGAATACCAAGCCAAACGTCTTTTTGCAACACGAGATAATCGTCATACTTTACGACAGTTTCGGAGAAACATGAAAATGAGCAGAGTTCACTGGCAAACTGGACTTACCACGCTTAAAAGTTTCAAAATTCCAATTTCAACTATTGCTACTACGTACATTAGTATTCCGAAGAGATACCCGTTTCGTAAGTACCTGAAATCAATTCAATGGAATGCTAAAGAGGTTAGTTTAAATGTCAACTTCTGAACAACGACCACGTGGGAGTCAATGCTCCGTTTCAATGCGTCGAAGTACACGTGCTCTGTTCTCTCAGCAACATCGGACCAAGAGTACATATGGCGAATTCGGGCATGAACTTCCATCGGATTTGGCAAAGAGTTCGCCCAATATCGTTCAATAGCGCTGTCCAGAGCGTCAACAATTCCTGGGAGAAAGGAAGTGAAAACTACAAAATGTATGCCAGCCATCTTCACCTTGTACGCTTGGTTCAGCGAGCGTAATAAGATCAGAGGGAAGAACTTCAGGAATGCCACCAACGTTGGTTGAAACAACGTGCAACCTGGAAGGTAAACTCAGGGTTCAAGTACTTAACGAGAGGTTCAGATAACCACCCGCAGCTCGCAGCCTCCAGAATTGTTGTGCAAAACGCCTCAGTTAACGACGTATTTAAGAATATTTGGCCACATGCTAATACCTGTCACAATCAACACAAGAGAAGCTAAGCAAATGGTGCACAACATGCTTACCTGTCCCATGCGATTATGAGGAACGTTCCCTATAAGTCGCAGGCGCTCTTGTAGCGAATGCCTTTCTCTAGTTTCTTCCAACAGTATGCGTTTAGGCCCATCACCGGCAATTATGAAGTCAACACAATCATACCGTGAGCAAACCATGGGCAAAACGGAAGCTAACAAGTCTACGCCTTTGCGATAAACCATACGACCAGCCACTATTATCGTGACTGAAAGAGCGTATACAAGTTCACAAGTCTTAAACTAGATGAAAATACAGCTACTTCGGCTACTGTTGGGCTTAACTGGTGCGGGTTTAAAATAGTCCGGATTCAGCGCGTTTGGAATGACGTAAACGCGATTGGCTGGGAGCTTTGCCCGGAGGACCGTATTTTCTTTACTAAAACATAAAAAGCAAGTCCATCAACTATGTCGAGAAAAATTTTTCAAATGTTCTCTGTTAAAGTTTAAGGGAAATAACGGGGAGAGTGGCAGCATTTTAACTGGCGCCGTTCATTGTATTGTCTGTATTACTCAACTTCCGGAGACAGTGTCTTTTCCTAAAGGTACATTTCCTGCTTCCCACCACATTTCTTTTATTAAAATGTTCCAGTTTGTTATCAGTCTATATACGTGTTGCAGTTTGATTTGTCCTTGGGCTGTTTATGTTGATATACACAGAAATTAACGCGTCCACACGGAAGCGCTGATCTATGCAAAACAGCATCTCTTCACGCCGCCTGCAAACTCTCTCTGACAGTTTATGCAGGAATGCTTTATCTGAGAGCCGTTATTCAGCCCCTTACTATGCGAAAAAGTGGTAAGCTTTAATTTAACGCTAAATGGTGTTCCAATTTTCAAAGCTCTTTCTGGTTGGCTTGAAGGAATCGAACGGCAACATAGGATGTGTTCAAGAAAAAAAGACCTTCATCAAAAGGGAATTCTGCAATAATTTCAAAGAACCGAAACGACATTTAGATGAGGAGGGATTTGACAGGTGTTTCATTTATAGTGCAGATGAAACTGAACTGAACTGGAAACTAGTTCCGAAAGAATTGCTGGTTTCTCGTAAGGAGGAATGTACGCCAGGAAACAGAGCGAGCAGAGAACGAGATAGTCTAACGGTTTGTGCACGTTCTAATGACAGGCATAGTATTTTGTTGCTTTTCATCAGGAAGGGGAAGAATCGTAAAAGTTTTAGAAAAAGCAGGAATCTCAGTTGCGCACAGCGGTCAGATCAGTGCGTGGATGAACGCTGGGATCTTTGAAGCGTGGTTGAAAAGGGCATTTATACTTGAAGCGAAAAGCTTTCAAAGCTTAACTGGCAAATATGACAACCTGCTGTTTTTAATACATAACGCAAACTCGCACCCATCTGAAGAATGTCTCAACAAGATTGATGAACTTATGATTGAGAAATTTCTCCCGCCTAATGTCCTTTCCTTAAAACAGCCGATGGATCAAATTGTAATTGAAAATCTGAAACGCTTATGCTGCAAACAGCTCCTCTTCGTCTTTTATTGTCATCAAATAAGAAGGTAGAATCTGTAATGAGCCTTTATAAGAAAACAACTCTGATGGATTATTGCATCATAGTAGGAAACTATAAAGCAGTCAACACTGAGAAGCTCGCGAAATAAACTTCTCTATAGAGGGGAAAATGAAAGTTCAGCCAATAAGTGCTGATGAAAAAGCAACAGAGATGATGGAGCCATTGATTTCTGTCACTTGAAAAACTAAATGACAAAAATTAAAGACAAACTGAGTTTTAGAACTATTAATATTAGCACGCGATTTTCATTGCCAGCTACAGAGGCCGTAGCTCAACAAAATAGTTCAAAAAATTATCCAAAACTGAGATAAAGAACTTCTCAATATGAGCATACAAAAACAATTAATATTACGGTCACGCAGTTTACTGAAAGGCCATGAAACGGTCCTTTAGGAAGAAAAATTTACTTCAGCTAGGCAGCTGATATCGTCAGCGCAACCTCAAAAAGTTGTGTAGTTATACAGATAAGCTAGTAAGACAGCGACGTTGTCACGGGGCACAGATGTGCTGCGTAACACACATTTATCTGCCTTTCTTGGAATTTACGGGTTTCGCGAAAGCTGCGGCCTAAGGGTAGAACATCTAACGTCCATGCAATTGTTTACCTTGTATGTGATACGCATATCACCAAATCGCAGTTTACGAGGCTGAATTGAAGCATTTTGTTTCCACTAATTGAGGCTAAGTCAGAAAAGCCAAATAATGAGTGGTCCGTAAACACTGTATGAATTCCAAGCATTCTAGCGTGAAGCATAAACTCTTGAGCCATTGTAGACAAACTCTTAATTTTGATGTCGAGAAGTCAATGTACACTACGAAACGCTGAACGCACCGAATGTCCGTGGACTAAGTTCACTTTCTCTCGGATCAGTATGAACCGTGCCGCTGGGAGCGTGACAAAAAATGTTGGCAATGAGCACTGTTCGTGAAAGACCAGAAATGGCAGATAATAGACCTACAAGAAAGCTTCTCAGACAGCCCAACCAAAAATACAAAATCGTCTTTTCACAGACTCACTTTTATACCATTTCTAAGAAACACAACACCACGTCGTTCTCCATAGGTGTGGGTGACAACGATAACTTTGTGACCAAGTTTCATAAGGCAACTAGCCAAATGGTAAATATGACTTTCAACACCACCCGTATTAGGGCAGAAGTAGTCAGAGACTAGGCTTACAAATCAAAAAGCATTGCGAGAAGATAAAAAACGTAAAACTTTACTCACCAGACGGTCAATCCTTCCATCAGTTACAATAACAGTCAGAGCCCTCTAATGACGTGAAAAGCATTAAAATATGGTAAGTTCAGAAAAAAGACAAATGAAGCTCTGGTTGGCCTGCCTAATGATTACACAAAACTAAAATACCAGTAACGCAACATTTACTGTTACTCAAGATGGATTACACAAAAATATTGCAACAAATGGAGAGCTGACGCGACAAGAACGAACTGCGGGATAAAGAAAGGAATCAGCGCGGCAGAAGTTTTCATGACGAAAGGAGCGTTTATGATTAAGCAAACTTTGAGAAATCAGCAAAATTTGCAAATGTAAGAGAGGCGTCCACGCCAGTTTGCCGAGTTGGATTAAATGGATCGTCGATAACATTCGGAGCTGCTGCATGGTTCGGTGGGGCAGCCGGTCTGGGAGGCGGCCTTTTCTTCTGCTCTGCTTCAGCAGTAACTGCTTGGGAATTCCACGGGTCAAACGCTTTGTTGCTTACCTTCGAATGGCATATACGTCAGAAAAAAAACTTTGGGTACTTTTATTAACACTCACTGACGAACTGCCATTGTTCAAAGTTGAACAGCACCCAACAATGAATGCGTCGTTTGACTGAGATGATTCATGTGCTTGGAATGGTTGCTGGTTAGGTTCAAACTCAGCAGCGTTGAAATTTTCAGCAGCAGTAAATGGAGTAACCTTTTGAAATGGATCTGTGGCAGAGAACTGTTCAAATGGATACTCTGAACCGAATCCGATGTGCGCGAATGGGTCATCTGAAACAAGCTAATAATCAAAACTGAGTTATGGTTGCTTTACCACATGCCATTAACGAACGGATCGTTAATTAAGCCAGCAGAAGCAGTAACATGTTCATCATTTGCAGGCATGGTGAATTGGTCAAAAGAGACGCTGTTTTTCTGAATAAACAATCAGTGAGAACAGATAACAGTAACCTGCAGACAAGACGCACCGAAGGCACAACGGATTCCAGAGGTGGCAAAAACAGTTCGTTTTTCTCCAGCAATTGCGTTAGATTATAAGACAAATTACCGTCTCCTGCACTACTTAAGTGATCGGCCAACATCTTCCTTTGGGCCTTCAATTTCCTCACGTCATTCGATAGCTGTACACGCACAGAAGTTTCAAAAGTACTGCTGCCATCTTTCCCTGTCAAAACTACCTTTTCAATATCTTGCTCACAGACGCGTTCTTGCTCATT
The DNA here is from genome assembly GCA_000797535.1 of Trichuris suis. Taxonomy (NCBI): domain Eukaryota; kingdom Metazoa; phylum Nematoda; class Enoplea; order Trichinellida; family Trichuridae; genus Trichuris; species Trichuris suis. The sequence goes on from KN538379.1 coordinate 1,631,972, forward strand.
CAGAGCATTAAGATGTGTCCGTTGGGATTGTATTTTTTCCTCAACGCAGTGTTCTTCTTCCCGAAGGCCTTGTATTTCTTTCTGCTTAGCTTCGACCACTTCTTGTTGTTGCTACAAACAGATGTTTACTTTCCCATTTAAGAAACAGTGTTTAATGTCCTAAGAGGACCTACAGTAAACCGTGCTTAAGTTTCTACAGCGTACAGCAGCGATTCAGAAGAAACAGTATTAAAAGATGCAGCACGGGACTTTATACGACGTCCGTTTACTCAGAGTAAGGCATAGGTATGGCGGAACCTCGGTTACCGGAAGTAATTGTTGCAAGGGATAGTTCTGATAACGAAAAATCCTGATAACCAAGGTTTTCTTTATTTATTGATTTTTCTTAGACTCTGGCTTCTGGACTTTTTAGTCTGTTCAATCCACAGCATCACGCAGGAACTTGGCTCCTACTTAAAGAGCATCACCCAAGACGAGAGTCTGCAGTAACAAATTGTACAACATTTGTTGAACAGATTCTGCTCTTTGAGATATCTTCCAATGACATTCTGGTCAGCTACGATGTTGAAGATCTTTTCGCGAGCGTCCCAATTCCTTACACGCTCAATGTTCTCCAAGAGCTTCTCTACACAGATCACACACTTCCATGGCGAACCAAGTTAAGTCCGTTTCAAATTGTACAGTTGGTTTCCTTCTGCATGTTAGAAGGCAATTTCTTCCACTTCCAGGGTTGTTTTTACAGACAGAAGGGTGGCGCCCCAATGGGAAGCCCCCTCTCACCTGTCCTCGCTGAAGTATTCACGGAACGTTTAGAAGATAAAGCTTTCTCCGAGACGGACCAGAACATTCTGCCACGCCTTTTCAAACGCTATGTCGATGACATTTTTGTGACCACAGAATCCGGTAAAGAAGATACCTTTCTAAATTTCCTCAATGGGCTATTCCCTAACACCATATCTTTCACTACTGAGAAAGCGGTTTCCGGCGAACTCCCCTTCCTGGACTCATTAGTAATAAGGGCGTCTGAACGCCTCAAAACAAGTCTCTACAGGAAACCAACACATTCAGATAGGTACCTGCATTTCTCATCCCATCACCGACGTACAGTAATGACAGGAGTCATTCAAGGCATGTCAAGGCACGCTGTTGATCTATGTGAACCAGAATTGGTGAAAATAGAGTTAAATCATATACATAAGACTTTCAAGGAAAATGGTTACCCGTCAAGTCTGCTGCATTCAGTCATACAGCAAACCCTAGCCAACTTGCACAGACCCCAAAAAGCACTTTTACCGGCCCAAGAATCCTGCTCCCTTATTACAAGGGGCTGAGCGAGAGGATTCAAAGATTAGGGAGAACTCTACATTTCTCATTGTGCTACAAAGGCGGACCCAACCTGCGCTCCCTCCTCCGCAGTGATAAACTTAGACTTTTCGCTGGACGAGCACTCAGGCGTTGTTTACGAGATGAAATGCTCTTGTTCAGCCATTTGCATTGGAGAAACAGGATTTACCATCGCTCACAGATTCCTCTAACATATGAGGCATCTCACTTGCTACAACAGTGCCAAGCAAGCGCTTGAAGAGACTAGTTCCACTACAACACGCCGTGGCAGACCACCATCGGTCCCCCGCCCCCTAACATAGCCATGGAGCGCGCGTTAGCGGTTGCGGAATAGGCCACGCGTTGCTCCGGCTCTCTGCATACACGGATCCTATGTAAAGAGTCACATTTGTCTTTTAGGAGCATAAAAGAAGCCTTCATGCAACACAACACAAGTATAAACCGGGACAGAGGAGACCACTTGGAGCGAATCGCACTAAGCTAACCAACTTACTTTAGCGAAGGAGCACGCCGTTTCCACTTCTTCCTTTAAAGTGATCCATTCATCCTCTTTAGCTTTCACTTCTTCCTTGAGGTCGTCAACAGTCTTTTCAAGAGACAATCGCTAAGAACTCACAGAGTAAATTAACTTCCATATTTCAAATGCAAATTCACTTGATTTTCAAGTTCCTCCAAGCGCTGGCTAGCTGCCAACTTCTGTCGTTTCAGCTGGTTTATCGTCGCTTCCAGCGTGTTGAATTCAACTTCCAAGTTTCTTATTTCTGCTTGTTTTACCTTCATGTCAGCTTCCGATTGCACAATATGAGCCTCCAGTTCCCGTTTCTCTCTAAAATGTGCTCACAAGTCCCAACAAATTACAAGGAGACATTACAATTGCATATCTTCGATTTCCTTTTTAATTTGCTCCATCTCTTTACTAAACGGCGTTGTCACTGAACCGGAGGATGGTAACTCTCCAGGCTCCACGTCAATAAGGTTTTGCTGAGACGGTCGGCAGCATGGAGGAACCAACTCAGCAGGCAAAACCACGGGAGGATCTATTTTTTCATTTCGCTTACGTTCTATCAGGTACATAGCCAGAGCGAACTGCTCTAAGTTCAATCGACCAGTAAACTTCATGTCGCAGAGATTCCTGTACATGCCGTTGAAGCTAGGAGCGGACAGCAAAAGACACACAAGCATTTACCAGATATTAGCCAAGGTACTCTGAGGCACTCCGGTTTGTAAAAAGAACGATTTTACGTCATCCCCTGTTACAAGTCCGTCCCCGTCGGAGTCCAAGCGGCGAAAGTCTGCTTCCCACTCTGACGTGTCCACTGGCCCATCGGTATTGATATGATACTGACTGATAACTGGTGCTGGAGTCTTTAATGGAACATAATAAACTTTGTTAACAGCATCTGCATGGAACGTACTCCGCTCAAGCTGCGACTAATGGGATGCTTCGATGGAGAAGACGCTCTTTCCATGCTGCTGGTCTCTAGTGAGGCTACACTACCAGCACGGTTCCTCGACAGACCTTTGTTGAACGGGCAAGGGAAAAAAATGGGTGAACGGCCATGCTATAAAATCTATTTTTCATATCAACCATTTGCATAATGCATAATAAAAAGATTAAACTATAAAGAAAAGCCAAAAGTGGGTAATGATAATAACAATTTACAAAAGCAAGCACCTTAACATTGCATGAAGCGTTAGCTAATGATAAGCTAGTTTACTTGCGCTTCTTCTGAAACAGCTGCTCCAGAAAGGGCATGCATAATGGTGACGAAACAGCAAAGCGGGTTGTCCCACTCATATAGTGAAAGAATAACTGACTTCAGAACTTATTGCTCCACTCATTCATTATACGCTGATGACGGATCAGGGGCGAACCGAAAGCTCCGCTGAATTACATATGTTCTCATCATAGCGGGAGATCCTGCTGTAAATGTACAAAGAAAAGAAAACAGGTTTGCCTGGTTTGTACCTACTTTGGAAAACCATAAAGTTTACGAGGTTTGTAATTCGACGAGAATTTAAGATGTGTTGCTAATTTTGGTTATTTCTCAGTCATTCGTTTCTGGGGCGTAAGAAATGAAAAGGGACTGAAGACTTTTTTAGAATTTTCCGTACGATCGACAGGCAAAGGCTTGTAGATGCTTTTGGTTAAAATAACGGTCATCTTTTCGATATAGCCAGTTCGGTCAAATAGCAAAATCACGTTTCCTTTATCGGCTTAATTATTAATCGGTTGGTTTGCGATTTAAGTTGGTTTAGTGACCTAATTTCAGATCGACACAAGTTCGGACTGATATTCAGTTTGCGACTTAAGATTAGTTTAGACAGCTCATGTTTTATCTGCGACGCTTTTCGTAGATCAGTAGAAGAGCAGCTGTATTCAGTTGAAGCAATAATGTCAAGAAAGGGAGTTTTTTAGGAGTTGAAACAAAGTTTAACCCTTTTCCTAGTATAGACTTTTCAGTGCCATTTAATGGGGAGAAGCTAACGTTTACCACAATTTTATCCAGGCTTAACACTGTAGTTTGTTGTTTACTACTCCTGAAAAACTTTTGAAAATTCCTTGTGTACCCATCGCGAAGATTCTCAAATTTTCCTCTCAACACTGATAAGTATGTAAAAGACATGAACTAACCGAATCAGTGCTTAGCGTCGAGGAGTGTATCCGAGATATGCCACGTTTTGATGGTGGTATCATATTCTGACTCAACGTATCCGGAACTGGATCATTTTCGAGCGCTCTGTAGACAAGATGCAAAGCCTAAAAACCACTAGATTTGTCCAGCAGGATGTTAAAAATGTGTGATCGGGACTGACCAAGCACATTTCATCCTTATCCAGATAACCATCTCGATCAATGTCGCTCAATTCCCAAATCTTAAAAGCCGAGATAGAAACTATCAGTTAAGCAGGAAGATTCAATTTTTAACTTTGCCCAAAACTTTGACAGGAAGGCCGGAATTGAAGAGAACGGACTTCACTTGCTCTCCGGACAGCTTTCCACCAACGGGATTCAAACTTCCAAAAATATCTTCGTATTTTTTGAGCTCCTCCGACTGCAATAACATTGGTGCACTCAAGTTGGCCAACGAAACTTGTTTATATATCTCCAACCTCAATACACCACGAAAAATTATCTTCCGATGCAGTCGGCATCGATGGGTCTTCAGAGCGCATAGACTAAGCGCAGCAACGTAATCACGGTGCCAAAAAGCGAAGGAAGAACTTACAATAACAGGAGCGCCAACGTCAAGCGTCAAATTGGTCGATAGCAATTCTTTACCATGCTGGACTAGCGCTACGAACTTCAATGCAGCGAAAAAAGAGGTTCTATCCAGAGATCCCGTACGATTACTATCTGCTTCATTCCAAATCTAAAAGCACCTACGTAATGGAGAAAAGGCAAAGTGAAAAGAAGGAACACTGAAATCAAATGCTACTAGAAATTTGAAAGACTAACGCAGGTCACTAAACCACTGAGTAGGAAAAATGGTCAGTAGGTTATAAATTGGAAAACGAACGCGACATAATAAACGCCTTTTAATACATACGCTATTCTGTAATTTCATTTTCCTTAGCAGTGCGGCCTAAAAATCAAAGGGTATAGCAACACAATTTGTAAAACAATTTAATTTTTTCCTACCAAATGCGATAACGCTGAATTGAAATTTACACCGCTCTGATAAAGCAACTTAAACGGCTAACCACAGCGAATGCACGAAGGAAAGCACAGAGCTGAATTCCAAACACGTTGTTTCCAACATGTATTAACAGTTTGGATTACACGCTCTTACTCTGTTCCTACTGTAGCAGCAAAGAACTTAAATATCAAAAGCATTCGCTATTTTTCGGCTGTCGACTGTTGAATCTTTCTTTCACTGCCATAAGATTTACAGTGCTTATGCATGACATCATTCTTTTCAAAGGGCAGAGACCCGTTTCAACGCGTCAATGCGGCTGAAGCTGCGTTCGTTCTTTACAAGGAAACTTATCTTCCTTGCACTCCTTTGATTTCACCGTTGAGCACGTAATGCTTGCTTGGGTATACTTAAGAGGGCAAAAACTTATAGGCGCTATCAAATAATACTCCCATGAACGTAACAAGGCAAAAAACTTCATGGCTACAGATCACCACAGCGGCACTTGTCCTTTACGCAGCGATATACACATACTACAAGATAAAGCAATGTGAATTGGTTAAATACACTTTCATCTCGGTATTTCTTCCGAAGCATATGAACTAACAATGAACGACAAATGTAGTGCACCCCTTTTAAACTACCTGGTGCAACGTCTGTGAATGTTTGAATAAACCGTATAGTTGATGCATATACACAAGGAAGTCAATAAATTCAAGTTCGGTTCCTTAAAATGACTTGTTGTAGAGTTTATAGGAAAGCTCAGTTCTTTCCCTGAAAGCCTCCACTGAAATAAAATGTGGTCCTTCGGAGCTCAGCTCACTCGTTCCAATACCAGCATGCATCGAAACCAGCTTTACGAAACCTCTGAAATTTTGCAACGGATTTATCAATAATACTACACGTGCCCTAAGTGAGAGGTTTTACCATCCGTTAACTCCAGCCTCTGCTGATCAATGACAAATGACGTGATCGATTCAAAATATGGATCGTAAAGTTCAAGGGAATTGTGCACCTCGTGAGAGAGCGTCAAATGCTTAAGATCGATACATTTTAGGAGCAAAACAGAGGAAAGCCCGTTAAAACAGGTTCCTCGATCATCAAAATCATTACATGATGCAAAGTCGGATTTTCTGAGCAGAATTTGACAAATACGATTATGCTGACGAGTTTGCTCCCCTTAACAAAGTGCAAACGATTGAGCCGACAAGAAAGTTTCGACAGTTGGCGAAAGTACTACCACATGAACGGGGGACATATGGCCAATTCGTGAATTATAAGACAGCCGATAAAACGTATCGAATCAAAAATTTATGTCATATTTACAATAATAACCGACCCACTTCAGTTGCAGCGATCCTACTTGTCATACACTCTATTACTCAGCAATCCTAACTAAAAAAGCAACAGCAAGACAAGTGAAATTGAAAAAAATGCCTTCAAGTTCTCATTGATCCACCTTTAACTAAACGCGATTACATTCCAAGTGCATCCTGAGTAGTCCACTGATCTGTTGCAGTTTACCAACCGACAAATGCGATTGAAACACATCATACTTTCGAAAGACATACCTGAATAAGTATTTGCTTGCTCAAGTTGGACCGCTTCAAAAATGCAGCTGCTTGCTGTGCCCCAACATAAGCTTGGTGGGAAGGATTGACCTAAAACCAAGGTAATTCATACGCTGATCAATGTGCTAAGACTTAAACTACCTCATTGTACATTGACTCATAAAGAGTCAAACTAGACCCAGCGATCTATAGTTCAAACGAAACTTGGTCAACTACAATGCGAGGGGAGAAGCGCTTGCCTGTTCAGCGGTTGGAAGCATCTCACGGGTCGACAGCCTACAGTATTCAAAGCTGTCTAGCCGCCAAACAAGTAGGGGAGAAACTGGAAATGGCTGACACCCAAAATGCCTATCTGCTCTCACTTTCGACCAGTCATGTCGCCTCACGAGTTGTTACAAAATCCAAACCTATTTTTAAAAAACGTAGATTGCGAAAATCCAAGTTCACGAAGTGTAACTTAAAGTAACTGACCTCATGTTTATTCTTGGGCACTCATTTTAAACCCAACTATTGAACACAACAGAAGAAATACAGTACCTACGTGCAAGGCAAATGAGCGCAACGGTACCCTGTCTACCGAGAGAAAGTAGTAATCAGGACTAGAGCTGATATCAATGCCATTTCATCGGAAATTGTTAACATGAATAAACTTGTAACAGAGCTTCAGTAAAAGTTTTATTTTACATGTTTAATATACCTAAGCGCGTACGCAAGAAACGCTGCTACTTGTTTCCCTTTCGGGACGTTCGATGTATTGCTTAGACAACTCAGACAAAAACGCCTGCTGAAACTTCAGGGTAAGCATAACTGTGCCACGCTGCCCGCCAGAAAGCAACAGTCAAGATTTCAAGCTTACAGCTTCTTTACAGCATTTATCACACTGAATGGCGCTCTTCCGTTACTTAAAACTGCCTTATATTGGGCGCATTCGCTAACGCCGGTATTCAGCTGAACGCTAAAAACAAAAACACAACCAAGAAAATCCCGTCAAGTTAGCCACCAACGCAGTTTACCCCAGTTACGTACAGGCAGTTCTCGTTTAACGTCAGCATGCGTTCCTGGAGAAGTGACGTTAAGCGAAAACGACGTTAAATGAAACTGACTTTATTATTATTTTGATAGGGGCTGCGGGGGATGCGTTCGCAGCCCGCGATGGTGGTGCCAAAAAAACAGAGACTTCCGGAGCTATTCCACCGAGAGCTGCGCCAGCTATAAGTTACCTTAGGATATTGGCAAAATAAGAATACGTTTTATTCGGCTCTATTTTCAGTATTTCCGAGTAGCTGAAGTAGTACTGATATTACAGGCTACCAATATAGCCCATCTTCATGCTTATCTGTGCGGCAAAAACCTATCCAGTGTCTGCTGCTGTGCATGCCTTTTCTTCCTTTCGTATATGTCTCTGTAACAGCTATACGCATCCGTGATCATCTTGTTCACTTGCGCACTTCTCTC
>KN538379.1:1649513-1673965 GCA_000797535.1 Trichuris suis
ACTACCCCTTGGCAAGAGCCGTTCGGTTAATCGAGGTTTTGGTGTATATATATATTCCAGCCAACGCTATTTACCGATACACCGTAAGGGATCGGGAGGAATCGTCGATCTGCTGCACCGAGCGAAGCACACATTGCCCGTACGCCGCTGCGACTCCGTCTGGATAAGGCCACATGCCAATAGATGTGATACCAGGTACGACAACGGCTTCGTCACGCGCGTAATATCGGACCAGACTATGGAGGATAACTGCCTAGGAATGTCGCCGTCCGGAACACTAAGTGGGTGAAGCTTCAATGCCAATTAGGGAGACAATGTACTCTGACCGCGGGAAATTCTGAAGGCCATTCACGGTGAATACACGAAAACTGCGCTGAACTACACGGCATGAATAGCAAGTTTATTAACAAAATAGGATACACGAAAGGATCATTCGAGGTGCTGCGCAAGCGCACTATTTTTCGTGCAGGATGGCCCATCCTAATGTCGCTGACCTCCCACAGTGAGAGGTGCAATGCAACCGCTCGCCGACAAGCCCATAGGTTTCTTTTTCTCTCTTGTGTCCCAGACATACGCTTGGAGGTTCCACTTCCATGAACTACCCCTGCTTCTGGCAACGCTGCCTTAAAATTCATATGCTGAGTGGATCATTGACGGCAGAGGACTGCACCGACTGCTCATCCGCTGTTCTGAAAGAAACCATTTCCTATAGCACTTTTCATTGGGTATAGTGGAAAGCTTTTCTCAAATTTCTGATATTTTAAATGCAAGAGCGAAACAAGCAGGCTTAAAAGTATTGAAAGAATTAAGGTCAGATTTTCGATTTATGGATGATATAAATGTACACACTAACTACTGTTTTAAATGTTTCTACTGCTAAAAGCACCCGTTCAGCTACTGAAAAGCATTACTTGGTGAAGCTTTCATAGATCTCCCTGCTTCGTCATCAGCATCCAATTAGTAGGTCGAATAGTGGTAAACTGAGGCCAACGAACGAAAGGAATAGAACCAGCGGCAGCAATGTGCCAGCGTTGAATACGGCCAGACGAACCAATAGCGGGAAACAAAATCTGGCATAGTAGAAGGCAAAGAAGGTCAAGGAATTAAAGGAACGCCAGCAGAAAGGATAGCGGCGAAAAACTGGGCTGACTCAAGCGGGATAAACTAACAGCAGCAGCTCAAGGCTAGAAAACTAATGGAAATGAACTGGCAAGGCAACAACGAGCAAGATACAAGCGGTAGAGAAGAGGGGATAATTCCAGTGCGATGAGTTAGGGAGTTGGATGAATGGCCGCAAAGGTAATTGCCCGTGACCTGAACCACAAGGAGGTTGTCCAGTGACGGTAGTCAAAGCCAGACATCGAGCTGGATAGTTCAAATCAGGCCGTGAACCGAAATAGAGCACACGACGTTTTGCAGGCTGCGGGACAATCTTTGCTGGTGGGACAGTTGATCCAATGGCCCTCAACCTTACCGATGGAGTGATCTGTTGATATGGAAACAAATGCGTGGGTGGACAAGTGTCCTGTCATCGGCAAGCAGGTGGCGAAGCGTTGCGGCGGCAAAGCATCACATCGTCAGAACGTCGCTCCGGCAAAACATCGCGTTTCAGTCGAAATACGGTGCCCCCCAACAATACAGCACAGTAATAAGGTGTGCAGATTCCAATGGAGTGTTCTCTGTTTCCACAAAACCGGTAAAGCATTCCGAGTGAAGAAGTAGTGACCTTAAGGTGAAGCGTAAGGAGGGTGCTTTTAAAGTGGTTTCCAGGTTTTAAATGAAAATCTTAATTTTAACTCACTCATCGTAAACGAGTCAAGTGCTTTCCTACCACGCAATTTATGCATTCTGTGGGTATGACTTGCTCAGTAAGTTCAAACTAATCAGTGCAGCGCAGGACCAGGAAGCAGAATGATGGATAGAACGGAGAAATGCGGAACGAAGAAACGCAGTGTAGTCACAGGCATCGACTTGGATTTTGCGAGACCCAAAGATTTCGAAGACTTAGCTTCTTCGTTAGGTGATGATGAACTCATACGGTTGAACAGGCAACTGAAAGCGGAAAACATGGAGCGGTTCGCCAACATCACCAATCTTCGGAAAGAACTGGTCAAGATGAGAATAAAATTTAAGGTATGCTTGCAGGCAGTGTGATTCAAAATCTACGCCATTGTTTGTCCTGCTGACAGCTGAAGTTATTAACTCTTTCCCCACACATCAACCCTAATTTAAAATCTGAAAATACGATAATGAATTGCAAAAAACGCGCGAATATGCACCGTACAATGCTCACTGCAATATTCAGTAAGCCAGTGTTATAAGCTCTGGTAAACTGCATGGGAAGACTGAATTGCTGACGCAAGAAACTGAAGTTTCGACGCTTAAGAGAGATTGCTGTAGAACCCGCTCATTGTGCAGCAATTCGAAGCACGACGTTTCGACGGTGACGTTTTGCAGGCAACGCTTCGTCGGCGACGTTTTGCGGTCGCGTGCCAATAGGGCGATGCTCTTGCCGGCAGCCGTTTCCACACCAACAGGTCACTCCATCGGCAAGGTGCAGTGTCGTTGTCTCATCGCCATTGGTTCAACAGCGTCAGTTTGCCACCCGGCGATGCTTCACCACCGTTAGTATGGGGGCATTCGTTCACACCTGTTCATTAGGCGCTTGCGGGTTCATCATCGTTGGTTCGTTCTCTTTCGTTCACTACCGCTGGTACTGTCGGCAAGATTGCCTGTGCCTCTGGCGGCGGGACTTCTTGCCGCTGGCCTTGCTGGTGCGACATTTTGCATTTCGCTTCGCCAGCGTTCGTGTAACTCTGTTCATTTACAGCCATTAGTTCATCTTCGTTGGTTCATTCCCTCTGGTTCACTGCCGTTGGCAAGTTGCGTTCGCTTAATGCACTTTATCCCGTTTTGTTTACGATTGCTGGCCTACCTCAGCAGCTGTTGGTTGGGAGTCTTGTAACGTTTGTGCCTGGAATGCGGAAGGGATTATGGAATGTTGCGTAATCGAGGCCAGGCTGCGTAACAGCATTGGCGGTTGGCGCGCGATTCAGTAGACCAGAAGAGGTTTAAGATAGCGTTTGGGGGGACACCTACGAGCTTGCATACCTGCGATCGCTACCTGTTCAGCGAAGTTGGGGAATAAAAAGGGCAGCTGAGAACCGTACAGTCGTGATAGTGTATACGTCTGATTTTTTCCCATGTATCTTGCTTATCGCACGGTATGCGTATACGTTAAAGTGCCTTGTATTGTTGCATCTTGTTTGCCGCGAGTTCCCCAACAGTTCTTGTACTCAGCCTAATTCTAAGCCAAAACTTAGGATGCCTGAGACGTTTAGTCGTGCTTGTTCTACGTTAACTGAAAATTAGAACCGCTGAGACTACGTACAGTCAGCCTGTTGCGCACACTGTTTGTTGCCCAACCGCTATTCCATATTGCTTTTCCGCGTAAACTGAAAAGTTGCCAACAGTTCTTGTAGGCCACCTAAGCCTAATCCTAAACTTAAAATAACTGAGACGTTGGTCGTACTTTTTCTACACAAACTGAAAATTAGAACCACTGACACTGCGCACAGTCGGCCTGTTGCTGACGTTATTCGTTGCTGAAGTCGCTGCTGCTCATTGCTTTTCTGCATTATCCTAAAATTCGCCAACAGTTTCCGCAGACCACCTAAGCCTAAACCAAAACTTAACATAACTGAGACGTTGGTTATACTTTTTCTGCACAAACTGAAAATTAGAAAAATGGCATTGGGTACAGTCCGCCTATTCCTGAGAATACTTGTTGCCCACACCGCTCTTATCCATTATCCGAAAATTCGCATGCAGTTTCTGTAGGCTGCCTAAGCCTAAACCAAAAATGAAGACGAATGAGACGTTGGTCATTCATTTTCTAAGTAAACTGAAAATTAGAAGCACTCAGGCTGCTTACCGTCAGCTCAGTGTAGACGCTACAATAAAGCCGCCAGGTAATCAGTCTATACGCTACGATAAAGCCACCATAGTTCGATGGCCTCTTGTGCCATGCTATCACGGTAACCCGATTATCGATCATCATAGTGCTGTGGCATAACGGGGGGAACGCTGCCGCGGGTGGCCAAATTTCAGGCACGAACATTGCATGGTCAGTTGGTTCATTTCGTATGAGAATGAACCAACGGTGATGAACGCGTAGGCGGCTAATGAACAGATGTGAACGAACGCCGCCAGACTAACGGCAGTGAAGCACCGCCGTGTGGCAAACTGGCGCTGTTGAACCAATGGAGATATGCCAACGGCATTGAACCTTGCCGGCTGAGTGACCTGTTGGTGTGGAAACGGCTGCCTGCACGAGGCTAACCCCACTGGCACGCAGCCGGCAAAACTTCGTCGATAAGACGTCGCCGGCGAAACGTCGTGCTTCGAAAGAGTCAGAACAGTCTTATGAATGCTTCAACTACTGCCTGTTAAACAGTTTCAGCAAAGCTCTCTGTTCTGTTTGGTAGTTCATAAATAGCTATCGGCCAACGGTCAATTACTCCCGTAAACTATACGCTTTGCTTCTAGGAAAACAAGCGTCGCCTAAAGCTTTACCATAAACTGCCGCTGGTTGTGGCGATGATTGTAGAAATCGTCACGTTGGACGAGAATTCTATTTGTGATAAATTAGCTGCAAAAATTGCTGTGAACCAGAAGAACAACGTTGGCATAATCGTGAAAACAGGAGATGAGCGAGGTGTCTACTTCCTACCCAATCCAGGATTTGTCCCTTTACAAATGTTAGTTCCTGGAGAGCTCGTCGGTCTTCATAGGAAGAATCGCGTGATATTAGAAATGCTGCCACCTTGCCACGATGTCCGAATACAGGTACGTCATCAGTAAACCACTCCTAATTACCTTTCTTCATACAGATGACAGGTATTATCCGATGTGCCCCACGGAAAGCACAGCATCGTAGCTGCTTGGTAGATGAATAAACAGAAAGCCTTAAATTCCTGCTGACCATGGTGAGTGTACGCCACGTAAGCTTAAGCTGAAAATGAACTCCTCTTTGACCAACAGAAGCTCCTATGGAACTGTTCTGTCCCGCTACTGCCGAGTACAGTAATTGCAGGCCCTTGGAAACTGACTCCTGTTAGTCAAACAGGAGTTCACGTTTGGCTTAAGCTTAGGTGGCGTATACCCACCGTGACCAACAGGAACCTAATATATATATATATATATATATATATATATATATATATATATATATATATATATATATATATATATATATATATATATATATATATTACATGCTCATATATATATATATATTACAGATTTATTTCTTACAGACTATGTTTGAAAGCATGCAACTTTTCGGAATGAACCAACCGCTTTCTGTCAATCACTGATAGTTAGAAAAGCCTTTAATTAGTGAAAATTTATCAGTTGCAGAGATTCCTACCACTCGACGTATGAAAAAAGCTGCAAAACAGATATTATTATTATTATTATTATTTAATTCTGCACTTTTGGTTTTATTTTGCGCTCCCTTTGTTTATTCTACTGTGATGATCCCTTTCCTATTAGTTGTCGTCTTCTAAGTAGCTTATCTTCTCACAACCATTTTATGTTGTTGGGAGAGAAAGCATGAAAAATTTTATAATTAATGCTTCGAACGTCACTAGGCTATGGAACTGGACGAACGGCCGAAGGACAGTTATTCCGATATCGGAGGGTTAGATGCACAGATTCAAGAACTGATCGAAGCCATTGTCTTACCGATTACCAAAAAAGAACTATTCAATAAGCTTGGTATCGTTCCGAGTAAAGGGGTGCTTCTATATGGCCCACCTGGGACAGGTAAAACTATGCTGGCAAGAGCTGTGGCTGCGCAAACGAAAAGCACATTCTTGCGACTAACTGGTACTTTGCTAATACGGATGTATATTGGTGAAGGTGCGAAGATGGTTAGACAAACCTTCGAGCTAGCCAGAGCAAAAGCACCATCTATTATTTTCATAGACGAAGTAGACGCTATAGGTTTGTTCAATTTTTGTTCTTTGAAAGGTTGATATTGCACCGTCTTCTTAAAGCAGAGCGGTAGACATCCACATCTTTCAATTTTTTATAAAGTGATTCGTTTTCACGGTTGTGAGCAGTGTCAGTGTTTATATGACAACGCTGAACTTACGTAGCCTAATATGATCAGAGCAATTAGAATGGAAGTTAATATACTCTGGTATCAGAGCTTAGACGTGTCGCCTAGAAATTCCTACAAACAACAGATTTTGACGACAACAAGCTCATTCCAGAAGTTTCGATCATTGAGCAGTGTGTGACCAGTAATCTTGTTTTCATTGATAGCTTGCTACTCATTTCTCAGTTTACCATTTGTTCTTCAGTTACAGTCCCAGTTACAATGAGTAAGCAAAAATGATTTTACAAGACTTGCAAATTGAAAATAGGTTGGTTCGTAACAGGTCCAAATTTTAAGAAAAGCGAAACTAGGCAAATCCATTATAAATAAACCAATATTCAAGCCAATCTATTATAAATAATACCTATTTTTGTAACGGAATACCGAGGAACAACCCATGGTGACTTTATTCTTTTATTAATCATCTGTATTCTTGTATCAAATTCTACACAGCCATAACGAAAGCTTTCAAAGTCACATTTCATTTCTACTTACTGATCAAACAAGTGGAAAGAAGTAAGGCACATTTTAGGCATGTCCAGGTGCAGTTCAGAACGTGGAAGTTCAAGGGAAATCCAGCGCACAATGATGGAATTGTTAAACCAGTTAGATGGGTTTCCAGTGAATGCTGACGTAAGACTTATTTGTGCAACAAATCGCGTGGACATACTGGACCCAGCACTTCTGCGCAGTGGACGAATTGACCGAAAAATCGAGATACCAATGCCAAACGAAGTTGCTAGGTCTAGGATTATGCAACTTCATGCAAGAAAAATGAGAGTGGAGTAAGCAAAGTTGTACATTTATAATAGTCAATCACTCATGATATTAGATATAGCGTAACCTCGATTATCCAGAATAAACGAGACCGAATGTAGCCCGGATAATCTGTTTACGGCTTCTTAACGTTAAAGACTTCTTTAGCGTTAAGAACTTGGTTTCTTTCTTAACGTTTTTAGTTTTCATTTCATTTATTGTAAACTGTAGTTCTTTAAAACCCCTTCTGAATGCACAACGAATTATATTATAGATCAAACCTTGACGTCACACCAAAGAACTAGAAGTTATCAAGAAAGCGGTTATAGAGATTTGTTTCAAAGCGTTGACTCGCCCTTGGGCCAGTAAATCATATATACTTCTCAGTTACAATAGCCCCTTTGAATGACATTCTTTTTCCTTTCAAACCGTTCTAGAACAACTTCCAAACACCAAGAAGTAGAAAAGCCTTATCACGCGAAGGGCACTCAAAGTTTTCAACTTCTCTTTCTTAATCAAGTTATTCTGGCTCCTAATGCATTTTTGTTACTCATTAAAGAATCTCATCGTCCTTCAGCATTTGAAATCATCACTGTTGCAGGATAACCATATTTGAATATTAGAATTATCGCCTGCATGTAGTACTGAAAGAGCTTTCAATACCTCCAACATCCGTGCTACTTTTGCGTCAGAACTGCTGGAATTTTTGTTCAGCTTTTTCCGTTGAGTTCATTCCACGAACTTCTCCATGCTGACTGTCTTATGGAATCATAGCTCTCCGGTATCATATAACTACTGACATTCAGAGTCGGTCCCTTATGCATGCTCATCATTTCTTACATACCGTGACCTTCCGTCAATAAAAGGGATGACGGGGGAACTATTTTCAGGTCGCTTCAGATTTTCAATTGCACCTTGATCCATCGGCTGTATTCAAAAATGAAAGATTTTTTAACGGCGTTTTGAAATTTCATCAGTTTTTAGTGCAATTTCATGCACTCAAAGCTCTAATAGAGAAGCTCTATTAGAGCTTTCGGGATACTCTTAGAAGCGTTCCATACTTATTCCACCTGCTGT
The DNA here is from genome assembly GCA_000797535.1 of Trichuris suis. NCBI lineage: Eukaryota > Metazoa > Nematoda > Enoplea > Trichinellida > Trichuridae > Trichuris > Trichuris suis. The sequence continues at coordinate 1,657,513 of KN538379.1, forward strand.
TGATATTTCCTTAAACGGTCACACCGATAAATAAAGACGCAACAAGTGAGTGTGCTCTGAAGATTGCAATGGAGTAAACACGTACGACCAGGCTTATGGTCCTACAAATAACTGTTTCATCGGTTAGGCATTTGTTCTTCAGTCGTATCCACTATTCAGGATCACGAGGCCAATATTTTGTCTTAAGCTGAAGGAAACTTCATGATGTCCACAGGCCGCTGTCTTTTGCTTCTGATAAGAAGAATTAGAGAAACAAAAGGGCATTTTGTCTTGAAGCAAAACTCAACTTACTTGCAGCGTCAGGGCTGCAAGCTAGTGACAGTCATTTTACGTAAGCTACAGTCGGTCAGTAATGCAGCGAAATCGTCAGGATCCCTGCTACCATTATGAAGGACAAGACTGGGATAGCTGGTGGTGATATTGAAATTTCTTGTCATGTGAATGAAATATCAGGTATACAAGAACATGCAGACATGCCCAAGGGCGGGCCTGATACTGGCAAGAAGCTTAGTGGCAGGAAACTAGGAATATACCTTCAGGAAAAGTCGCCATACAACGTTCTGAAAACAAACACCCCGACGTTTTAGAATTTTACACCTTTATGAAGTTTAACGTTCTTTGCTTCCCAACCAACTTGAGTAATCAGGGTCCAGATAATCGAAGTTCTGCTATAGTAGAATATGATGGCGATAATAATAATAATAATAATAATAATAATAATAATAATAATAATAATAATAATATGCAACAGAAATTTCATTTCGTGTAGCTACGTTGAAATTTAATATTCTTCTGTAACCCTAAGAGTTCTGATTAACCATTCTAAGCGTCATACTTCAGTTCATTCTTAATTTGCAGCCCCTCTGTTAATTTCGGCGAAATCGCCAGCTTCGCCCACGACTTCAATGGCGCACAATGCAAGGCGGTCGTTATTGAAGCTGTAAGCTTTTCAGCGAGATTCCTTGCCACATTAACTGATAGTCGTTTAGGGAATGATTGCGCTGCGCAAAAATAAAGCAGTTATCTCCCACCAAGATTTTGTCGAAGCAGTGGCAGAAGTACAATCAAACCAAAAAAAAAGTTTGCACGAATTGTACGTTTAAAGATTAATGAACATGTTTTCCACCAAGCCTGCTTATGCCCATACTCCGTTCAAATGGACTGTTACCAACAAGCCATCAGCCATGTGAAAACAGAAATAGTATGGAAAATCAGATCTCTGATACTACCTCAGTATCGCTCTATTCTTTTCAAACAGCATGGTGCGATTCAATTAAATTCAAAAATTTTGTTCATTGAATGGGAGACCAGACAATGTGGTACTTCATAACAGCTGAACCAAACGTCACAGTTCTTTTAAATGGATGAAGCCTTTTTGTTCATTTCAAACCTATGTAGTTGTCAGGACACGTGTGGTCCTGTCTTCAGCGCATTGATATTTCATTTAAAAAATATTACCGAGGCTCTGAAGACGGGAGCAGACGAGTTCTGAAAGCTAAGCAGCTTTAAAGTAGTCAAAAATGGATTCAACCGTGAAGGATGACCATGAAGAATAGCTGGCTCTCATTGAAAGCTGCACAACGGTGCTTCAGTAGCTTCACACGCCTCACATCAGAATTCTTATCGCTAGATTTATAATTTTCCGTTCCTTATTCCGAAATAAAAGCGAGTGCCATTTCAGAAATGAAGGACGTAATCATTACAAACGCGTCTGTTAGCACCTCCCTCTTTGCTAGTACATACTTTACTGGAATATAGGCACGAAGTGAGCTTTCTTTATTGTTATTTCGCACAGAAACAACCGTTTTTACCAAGGGCAAAAAATTCACACGAAGACGGGACCAGGACACGTCCCGTCTTCAGCGCGGTAAGAAGTGAACCACCTATGGCGATAGCTCGTCCTAAGCGCAGATAAATCGTTATATATTTCATCCGTGAGAGAAAGCGGCATTGATTTATCGAAGCAACGTAAGGAGTAATCCTCATGCTGAGCACTGATAACGTGCTGTTCAAGAAAGCAGAGGGAACATATGAATGCCAAAGGCATTTATCGCCTAAAAGAGTTCACTTTTGTTCATTCGCATTAGATCGATGCCACTTCCAAACGTTGATCATGAAGAGGCATTGGAGTTCTAAATGCTCTAATCATTGAGCGGAAACCAGCTCTCTTATCTCTGTTCAACTGAAGGATCACCATGACTGAACTTTCCTTTTCGGTGAGAGGCACAAGTAACGAATCATTAACCCTGCCAATGTCTTTACGTCTACACAGAAGGCAAGCAAAAGAGAACAAGCTTTAGAGCTAGTCACAGTGCTAACCGACTTGCAGGAATGCGTAATGAAAGTTTCCGCTTTTAACATCTGCTCCGTAGTGGCGAGCTGGCACGGAAGCGAGGAGTGCAAAAGTTGCTACCCAAAATGGCTTCTTTCAAACTTTTCTGGTCTGTTTTCATGGGTACGAAATATTGGTGTAATCTGAATTTCAGTTAATTTGCCGGTAAGAATTTCTAGTTTTTGGTACACCAGTACGCGTTCAAGATGAAGATGTGTTTGGTCTAGTAAGTGCAACCGCTAGACACCTCTTAATGTTTTTCCCTACAAGCTCGTCTAAACTATGTTATACGTCATAATTTTACTCAATCAATAAAACGACAGTAGAGTTTGGGCTTGACTCAAACGGGCTAAAATTCTTTCGAGAAATGCACCACGTTTTGGTGCTTCTTTGCAGAACAGAATTTATTGTTCGAGAAACCACTTATTAACAGGCTGTTCGTAAAGGATCACGATTTTCAGTTAAATACGGTATGCCTTCACAGAAAGTATCAGAGGTGTTACTGAATATAAAACTAGGTCACTTTCAAGAAATATGCTTGATATGGACGTTTAGATTGTGAAAATATGAATAACTATATGACGGTTGCATCCCTGTTACCTTTGGAAGTACGCCTTGCTTATTAGCAAAAGTTCAAAAGCAAATATCCTAGCTTTCGGGACTCGCCTTGTCCCACCATCAGCGGCAAAGTCTTCAGTTTTGCGGATTTCGCAATTAGTCAGTTATAGAACCGAAATTTGTTACAGTCTAACTCTGACGTTCCCCCAGTAACTACACCCCCTTTACTCGTACGCTCGCGATGGAAACAGCAGATTCCTGAAAGCTCCGCAACTTTATTTTTTAACTCCCTGTAAACACTTCAATGTTAACTTATTGGCTGTACAGTAACACTTAACAATGCTTATGCCACACATGCACTAACGAGACAGTCTAACTCTGTGAAGTTTTTTCTACGTTTAAACGTACACTGTTTGCCTGTAGCTATATCAGTATGTATTTGCTAACTGCTTCAGTAATTTGGTTTTAAGTTCCACCATTATACCGCATTTTCGTTCGCAGGGATCTTGAGCTATGCCTTGCCTAAGGGTGCATGTCGAAATCCCGAATGACAAAATCCTGAGTGACGAAATACCGAACGGTCAAAATCCTGAACAGACGAATTCCCCAACGGCTCTTATCCTGAACGTCGAAGTCCCGAATAACCAGCATCCCGAAAATGATATTATTTAATTAAGACACAGGGTGTCAAGATAGTTCTAGTTTTTCTTTTTAATCGAACAGAACTATATGGATAAAGGCAATTTTCGTTCGGGATTTCGACCTTCAGGATTTTGTCCATTTGGTGTTTTGACCATTCGGGATTTTGACCTTCAAGATTTTTACTGTATCTGGTTGCCTAATATGTTACGACTACAAGTTCATCAGCTCACATAGACGAACTTCAGGTTCAAGCGTAAACATACTCTTCCTTAAAGAACTGGCTGCAAAGCGCCGTGTGGAACTAGAGCGTACCTGCACTGCTGCCATTTCTTGCAGCTGTATGCCTCTCGAACGTGCTTTTATTCTACACTAAAAATAGCACTGATAACTGGAGGCAACATGCCATTTCTGAATCGTTAGATAGCATTGTCCAGCTAAGAAATTGAGGTTCAATTGTAATCTATTAAAAATGAAGATGACATCTGTTCCATAGTTTCAATTATTTCTGATAGTTTGCTGTTATGACATGCCATCGTATGAAATGTTTATGAAATCGTTTTAGAGAGACCCAAAGGAAGATGGAATCAGAGGTACGTTCATATTGAGAAAGAAGTCCTGTGCTTATACTCTGACCACTGGGTCGTTTTGCTCTACATGTAAAGCTTCTTTAAAGCCACTAACGGAGTTATTAATGACCTAAAATTTGCTGCAATCCTCCTAGCTAATATGACAGTGTTGTTCTACATCTTCGTTCATTAATAATGCATTGTTTAAAACAAGACTTATCGTTAAGAACTGAAACAGCTCAGTGCACTAATATTAATAAGGTATGTTCTCAAACAGATAAAGTAACAAAAACTTTAGTACAATAAGGCATGCAGATGTCCATACATTAACGGCCCTTCCAAAACCGACACAATTCCTTTCCCAGAGAACTTCACACAATTTATGCTTACTAATCCCTAATTAGCCTAGTTAATGTTCAATGAAATAGTTTATCAGTAAAACGTTTTCACATAGACTACGCAATCCTTCGCGCTTCTGTTTCTCAGGAATGCTTAAGAGGAGTTTTGTACAAGCTGTCCACTAAGCGCCATTGGAAGATTTCGTGAAATGATGTTCCCTTGCGATCTGGATGATTGGGAAGGGACCGTACGACTTCATCGTGAAATATTGCAACTTTTCCTTTTAAACGGAAACCTAATGGAAAAATTGCCTTATTAGAATAGTATGAGATGCACTTGTACATAATTTGGGGAAATGAGAAACTAAAAGCAACAGATGTGTGATAGCTCATCACAGTAGCAATAGCTACTAACATGCTGACCATGTTAAGAAGGCATACGAACAGAAAAAACATTTTCTCAAGCCGCATGATGGAATCATGGCTCTGCATATACAAAAAGAATACTGCGCCACCGCTGTATTCAGCAGCGACCCGTCAATCTCCGCTGAAAATAACGTCATTGTTTTCTTGAGACAAACCACGTTGAGTCAAATCCGTGAATAAAAAGACCGTGGATAAGGAGGACCTATGCTGTACATTTATCTCGAACTTTTCCTTATTCATGAACTAAACTTTCCATAAGCACGCACCAGCAGGTGTAGGCACTCTATGTTCTGACGTTCGCTACTATCCGCAGTAAGTCTCCGGTACCGGGAACAGCGGACACGGGGATCGGAATGTACAAGGAAAAATGCTTTGGAATGGGCGAACCAGTTTGGTGAGGCATTGCGCAAGCCTGCTCACAGTGCAGTAAGCCTTTTCCTTATAGGGAAAAACGTACTGCATCACGAGCAGGCTTGCGTCATCCGTTCGCGTCATCTTCATCACTTACTGTGAAGCAAACGTTACGGAAGTCCAACCTATACCCGCAGTCCTGATAAAATAGCATGCAATCTGCCCTGCTTACCTTAACGCAACTGTTTTCCCCACCATTGGCAGCCAAACAGATTTGAACAGTAAGCTGCAGCGACAGGAGCTCCACTTATCACGGCGTCAGAGGCATCCATGTGAACTATATTGAGAACCATGCAACCCTTTTTGCCAAACAACTGCTGGAATTTCAGCAGAAGAATAATTTTCAGAAATTTAAAGTCCTGGGTTCTTATGCGCCCAAAGCTCACTTGCTGTTTTCAATACTATTAATATATGCAATAGTTCAGTTCTAACTATCACATACTTTGGAGTTACCAGGATTAGGAGGGGACATTCCCGTCAACGACATCTTAATCGTTGAAGACAAGGACAACAGGCCCTGCATAATGGTAAAAATGGAAGCCCGGCTTATTATTCAGAAAATGGGAAATTTTGTAAGAGTGAATAATTTAAATTGACTATACTTTTCATAATAGCAATCAATTTCAGAAAAGTAATGGAAGAAGGTCAAACGTACTGTATATTCCTGTGCATCCAACAACTTCTGGCCGATGTGCTGATAATACTGGAAACCAATCGGAACTAACCATCATTTGGGCAACACCAGATGGTGCAAAATACAGGCTGAAGCACACGTTCGCAGCGGTAGGTCCGATCATGCAAGACTCGCTTTCATAAGAGGACACACACTGTCCATAGTGTTTAAGTTGCCAGGTAAATGAAAAATTGTTTCTCTTCCGTGAAGTTCTGAAAGCTGCACTTTTCACTGCTTGTGACTTAAAAAGTATAGATCTCCTGGTGAAATAAATCGTGTTGAATTACTAGAAAATAAAGGATTTTTTAACGGCGTTTTCAAATTTCATGTTTCTTGACACGGAAAGGTACAGGCCGTTTATTAGAACACATAAAGAAACTTTCCAAGTTTTCAGCGCTTTCGGAGCCTACCACTCTCCGTTTTCACCGTTAACAAATACTGGCCCTGTGGACGGCGAAGGTAATAAGTAGTTAAGATGGGTTAAGGCAACATCCAGGGAAAGAAGGGTCAGTGAAACGAATGTCGACAGCAGCCCGCAGGGTTCGTGGACGCCCTTGCTTTTTCGTATCTTCATAATGATTCATTCTTATGGGGAACGATTTCGTGTCGTCAGCATCAAAGGTGTTTCGATATCATGTCTGAAACCAGATACGATATGGAAGCGCCATCGATGCTGACGACACGAAATCGTTCTCTAGTGCCCACTTTGCAGACGATACGAAAAGTAAGGATGCCTTCGAACCCATGGGCTAATCTTGCGTGGACACGATGTGAAAGGGCCTTCGATGCTGACGACACGAATTCGTTTCCTAATGGGTGCGATGATAGCGATACGAAATCACACTCGACGGCCGCGATGCAGACGTCACGAAAAAGCAAGGGCGTCCATGAACCCTGCCGGCTAGTCCCTGCATTCGCTTTGACTGACTCTTTCCCTGACGTTGACTTAACTTCAATCCAAACTACTTAAGACTTTCACCGCCCACAGGACATGTATTTGGCATCGGTGAAAACGGAGCCTGCTAAGCTGTGATAGCTCCGAAGATTTCGAAGGTTTGTTTGTGTGTTCTAATAAACGGTTTGCACCTTTCAGTATAAAAAAACATGAAAGTGTTAAGTTACCGAAAATCATTCCCTTTCGATAGAAGTACATTTGTGAGAGCTAAAAGTTTAGCGGAGTTTATGTTCACTCTGTCTGAATTTACAGGAACAAAAGGAAAGCTCTATCAAGCAGACGTTAAAATGGATTTGGACAATGAAAAACGTGACGCTGGACTATACAAGCCCAATACAGCGGAAAGGTACAGTCTTATGTAGATATGTTAATCTGTTGGATCGAACTAAAACTTACGTTGTAAATATTTCCCTCACTAGCTAAATAACGACATTAGTACTAATATAATCGCCGTCACCTGCAGCCCGTCTAAAATCATACCAGATGAACGTGCAGACCATCACATATCCAAGATGTCAAATTCTCCATGAGAGAATTTATAGAACCATCGTTTCACTGTGCGCAGGTTGAGAACATCATCAGCGTATATAGTCCATATTCGGCGATATGTTTCGGTTACTCCAGCGACAGAATGGAACCAAAACATAACGCGGGTGACCTTGCGCAGGTACACATTTCTCGCTAGCCATTATGAAAACGAGGATATGGAGATCACTCCGCAACGTGGCGAATCATCTACAGGTTTTCCGTCAGCACCACGGTCTGATGTGTTAATGCTTTATAATCTCGTTAGAGCTTGCTAAGCGGACGGCAGGACCTTCGACTCGATCCAATATGATCCTATGCTTCATTCTGAAGAATGCCCATGTTCTGATGAGAAAATTTCCTATTACTCTGTGATACGAAAACTGAACTCGTTTACTGAAGTCTGGCACCTTTCAATGAATGCGTTACCTTGCAGTCTTCCGCAGGATTAGGCTGACACTGAATCAGAAATAAAGAAGAAAACCCCACGTCATTTTCCAATAACAGCAGTTCTTTTACCCATTGACTTATCAGCTTTCATACTGCTTCAATATATCGACGACCAGGCTAAAGGCTCTTCGATTTTAGTCTATTTCAGTATAAGCGTTATTGCCTCTCTTGAAACGTCATGTTTCCCGTTAGTGTTATCCAGTAAGCCTGCAATAATAAGTACGAAAAACCTAGTCAACAGACCGTCCATTTGGAGCAGTCCTATATGTAGAGGAATAGAGCTTTCACAATGATCCACTGCCATCAGTATGATAAATAATCAGAAAGATGCAAAACTAGGATATGTAGCATAGCACTTTTCTTCTATGCCATTCAGATTCTGTGGCACTCTCGATTGCCGAATTAGTAAAAGAACAGAGAGTAATTTGTTTCCGCTGCATCGGCTCTTAGTAAAAAACACTGAATTGATTATTACACCTAGTGAATATAACATAAACGGGGTTATGGATTTTCATTTGGCCTTCCCATGTCTTTCTCCCGTTATGTGGAAGTGTATCTGTAAAATACAGACAAGCGCCCTACCAAAGAATGGATGAGCAAACTGTTAGGGAAAGTACAGGGAACAATATGTGTAGGTTCCGGGACTCTCTAGTCCTGCCGTCAGCGTCATGAAGGGGACCAGAATGACGAGGGGACTGCAGCGCCCTGAAAGGTATGTGTATTATTCCCTGTGATTTCTCTAACAGTTTGCTCGTGCATTCGTTGGTAGGGCGATTGTTTCCGTACTTTACAGATACACAGAACGGGAGAAAGCTATGGAAAAACAGAATGAAAATACTGAATAACTTTAACGAAAAAATCTTCTCGGAAGCAAAACAATTTGATTGTCTCGTTACAAATAACTCCATATTGAGCAATGGGTTGCTGCTCATCAAGCTATAAACGATCTTTAACAGTTCCAAAATAAACTTGAAATTGCAGTAAACTTGATATGCTTCGATGTGAGCAATGCAATCAGGTCACGTTCAACCTATTTTAGGCAGAAAGATTTCATGCCACATGACTGGTAAAAGTCCAATTTCGGCTCCTCTGCAGCAAAGTTTCTTGTGCAAACATGCTCTGAACGTCACTCTGAGTAATCCCTCTACGGGGAACTGTGACGTAATACTGCAGTATAAAGCGCACTTGCAAATACGAGCATACAACTTGGAGAGTTCTGAAGTTTTCGGAAACAGTAAGCTACATTTCATGTGAAAGCTAATTGCTGAGAGAATTTATGCTGATATTGAAGCGTACCTGTGCGATCGGTCTAAAGAAATTGGATTGCTGGCAAGTTTGAAAAGCGCCTCTACAATCTCCTGTGGATTTATTCTTGCTATGTGCGCTGTTTGCACAATAGTCCTTCACTCAGCTAAGCGTACGTGGTTCACAGCAAGGCAGCCATATACGTCCCTGGACTGACGCAATCTGCCTGAAAGTTAACCTTCTGGAAGGCTTTTTGCTTTTCCATTCCACTGTATGTTTTAGGTTTATGCGGAAATTATTTAACAAAAACATGCTGAATCGCTTAGCGCAATTTTAGCTTAATTATTAATAAATCACACTAATGAATCAGCTTCATTATGCTACATGTTTCGAGCATACCTAACTTGATTCTTAGCTGGAAATTGCAAAACTTATGTTTCAGTGGACTAAGCACATGTTTTATCAAGCTCAGGACCTCCTGTACAGCACTTATGCCTGAAAAGCAGTAACTCAGTCAAGGAAATCCCAGTAACACAATAATTACAACAATTACACGAAAGCCGTGAATCCAAGATCAATTATGAAAATACCAAAGCCCGTTACAAGACATCCCGTCTTCAGTAAATGAAGCCGTTTCAATTCAGCATTTGTTCGTTTTGCTATGCGCGCAGAAACAGCGGAGCGAAAAGGAAGAAAAAAGGTCACTCCGTACTAATCGTGTCATTTCCCCTCTGTGTTGTCGAAAAGCTACTTAACAAGGGCATGCGTCGTCGTCCGGAATCATTTCGCAACGAATTTAAAATTAGGAAAGAATGTAGCTTCAGAGTCCAGAGTAACAGGCAAAGTAAATAGGTAACCGGAACTCGAGGGAAATACAGCCAAAACAGGGAGGCTACAAAACCTCTATGTACACCACATTGAGCGGCCTGTTGCTGCTGCCTCCTTGAAAGAGGAATCCTTCACGGGACTTCACTCGAGACAGTGCAACATAGAGCTGCCGACGGGAAAAGACCTCTGAGGGCAGTCATAGCCCTATGCGGTTAAAAGACTGACCTTGACCGGGTCGCAGATCCCGTCGATGTTTCGTAGTACGCCGCTCCTTGGATGTACAGCGAGGCTGCGAGTCGCAGGAATGTCATCGTCCTCTCCAACGTATATTACCGCGACTTCATTGCTCGTAGGAACGTTGGACGTTCTCCTGTCTGTACTCAATGAAGTATCGAAACTCATCTTCATGCGTACGGCTGATCTTCCCTCTCTCGCAGCTTTTTCTACATCCTCACGTTCGACCTCCGCCATCATCTTGTACGCTCCAGCGAAGGGATTGATGCGAGAGAACAGGGAGCCGAGATCCGTCATTACCTGCCGCTCACAGTTAGCGTTCCTCAAGTTGTTCAGTCTCCCTTCCGCAGCTTGTTCACTGTCGAGGATATCGGTATCCTCCGTTTTAAGAAATTCTGCTTTTACGAATAAGGCATATTGAATTAAAGATGGAAATAAGGCACATTTGCATATCTTCGCTTTATCAAGCAAATGCGTGGCAAAATTTCCGCTATACGAAGAAGCGCGAGGAGCGGACGTATTAATAGCAGCGTTAGCTTTGTATATGTACCTGACTCCGCAGCCATAGGCAAAAATCTTTATTCCAGTCGTTACAGGCAAGTACACAATAGCGAAACAGAACAGCGAAACAACCAAGAACTCCCCTTCCATTTCCACACCCCCTTTTATAAACTGCTGTTGATCGTTGAGCGGCGCCCCCTTCCGTGCCACTGCCCTACTTCCGTAGAGGTCAGTACACGAACTTACGACTGACCAGGGGCTCGGGCGCTCGTTACCTTTCTCGTAGCGCCTGCGCCTACGGTTCCTTGGCCAGATCGCCCGCAGCGCGGGCACCGGCAGCCGCCCTATTTTCAAAATTTTCATTCCTGCCAGAGGCGGTGCTCGGCAGACGGTCCCTCCCGCGCTCCGCCGATCGGTCGCCTGACAAAGTATAATTACAGCGTTTGGTTGTAGTCCTTTTTGACCTAGCGATTTAGTGCTATTGCGTGAACGCAACGACACGTGGAAAATTGCACGTCTCAGATCGATGATTATCAGATGATCAGATGATTATCTCGCCAGAGAGTGCCCAACGCGTCGCAGGGAAGCCAGTTGGCCAGTAAGGGCTGGCGAAAGAAGGGCGTGGCCACGCCGGGTGTAATTCATACCGCTACATGGCGAAGGAAGTCGGACCTGCAGTTTCAGGAAACGGAGATGGAGAGGAAAGCCTTGCGCCAGCTCCCTCCCTGGTCCCGTTCTTGCGTTGGGGCCACCAAAGGCCATCGTTGCGTGTTCTCTGTATACGCCAAAGGTGTCTTCAATCTGCGCGAAATGAAACGATGATCCGCCAAGTTCTCACATGGGGAATTAATATCGTGGATAAGAGATAGTCTTATTCATCAGGTCTGGATTCAGATGCACCGAAAGCAGCGCTTGAGAAGAATAGGGAACAAAGGACGCGTCAGTTAGCAACGACTTTATCCTCCTTCCAAAGGATTATAGTTATGGTGTGAAAAAGCTTCGTCACATTACTATGCTGGACATAGAAAGCATGATTTGACGTAAGTGGACAAGGATAGAAGGGTCACCGTTGCCAGAGAACTTCTCACGAAGCGTCAGACATTTGCATGGCTGGCTCTCCTTACAACTGGAGGTGTGTTGGTGTCTGTACGGTGTTCCCAAGCGGACTTGCTACTGGCGATGCGGAATGGCGCGGAGGGAACTCCGGCTGTGCAGCGGCAACTCAAGTCACAGCCAATGAACACCAGAAGAAACTGATGCTGCTTTGCATCTGATGGAGTGTACGCGACATTCAGCATTGGGAAATGTTTTCAGAGGGGACGTCTGTTATGGATTTGATTACCAATCAATTAGAACGGAGCAATGTACTCGGAGGAACTACGTTTGTTCCGCAGCAGGGGTTGAGTGTTTTTCAAACTGAATGTACTTTTCCCCTAAATACGTGAGTATGATCTAGTCTTTTACGGCTTTTTCCTGTTGTGCAGTCGGTAGTATGTGAAAACTTTGACCTTACACGAAAAGAATGAACGTAGCTTTCTGCACTGTCTTTCTGAGGTCATCAGCGTGTTGGTAACCATGATGAGCTGATAAGGTTTCCACGGCGTGCCAAGCGCTCAGCAGGAAAAAGCCGTAAAAACCTTGATCATGAAATCGAAATCCTGTTACTAATGAAGCCACATCTTCAAACACAACTACGTGAATATCATTAACACAATTCGAAAGCGAACTGTAATAATCGATTTTAAAATAGCAACTTGAATAGTTGTAATTCATTCGTAAACATTCATCGGTACAACATATTTCACAACATTTGGACCATACGGGAGTGGCCATTTGACAAGACAGCGTTGCAATTGTCATGATCGCGTAGGCACAGAAACGGCGGCAATATTTTAATATGTTAAGAGTACTGCAGACGGACTAATTGTTCACGGAAACTGAAACTCCAGAGTAACAGCAGCGAGATCTGTAAAGATTCTTTTACAAACGCGAAAGGCTGCGGAACTACTTATTGCCTTACTCATTGATAGACCAGACTAGCCCATGCACCTGGATTTGCCTTCCTTAGCTGGATTTCAATTTTGGATGCATTCAGAACGGCTGAACTAGCTTCTACGTTCACTTCCTATAAAGAAGTCGGTCAAGGAACTTATTTTTAAAAATAGATGACTTCATAGGATCATGAAACTCTCTAACGACGAATAATGGTATGGAAAGCTTACTCCCCACAGCGGGATGTCCAGCTCGAAGAACCTTTCACCATAGTCAAACGTAATCTCTGCCTTCAAATGAACACTGTTAAGAGCGATTAGAGACTTTTCAACGACTGTAGCACGAGCATATATGTTAACGGTAACTTCTTTTCCAGTCTGAAACCAATCGTATCGACATGCAGACACGTTCTGCTTGTTGTTCTAAACAATTTGAAGACACTCATAATAAGGAACGCTTAATAAAGCAGAACATTAACGTGGCTGAAGTCGTGACCACCCTTGGTACAACCAGTCTGCTTTAAGAAGTTTCCAAAATCGGTTGTTCCCTTTTTGCAGCAAGACCAATATTTCAAGCCTTCGTGAAAAACTGGGATGCCAGGATGATAAAGACATTCATCGCTGGCTTCTTCCGACAACTGGCAAAAAACGTATGACAGAAAAAACAGTTAGCGATTAGAAAGACTGAACACACTTGACCACAACCGGCATTCTTGCAGACAGCTTTTTTGTTTGTCATGTCATTGACCAAACTATCCTCATTTCTACTAGCTTTCCACTGTTCCCAAAGATTTCTAAGTGACTCTGCTACATTCATCGGAACAGCTTTTAGTTGTTCCACAGTAGCAGGTCGGCGAGCCGCTTCCTTAGGCTTTGCGACAGGAGCTTCGTACGTAATTACCTAAATCGGTCAAATAACAATGCTCAAATGCCTTTGTTTTACCACATTTTCGTCTAGTTTTGAGGAGCGAGGTTTCTTTTGTTTCTCCGGCTTATTTGGGTTGTGCGGGCCTTTCGTACATCCCTAAATAATTACAAGGTATAAGAAGAGATCGTTGTTCAAGGATTGTCCCGCTTGGGGTAAGCGTGCTTCCGTAAAAAATACTCTACCGCCATCCATTGGTGGCGCCTTCGTTCTATTTCACTACAGATACGCGCTTACGACAAACGGGCAAAGCCGTGAACAACAATCACAATGAAGTATCGCTTCGTTACAATACATATGGTCTTCAAGTTATAAGAAAACACAGAAATCTTCAGAAAACGCACTTTAATGTTCAAAAATTCCGTGAAGTCCGTTGTACGCTTTTTGCAGCAGGACCACTGCTTGTACATATCGTGGAACACCGGTTCACCGGGATGGTAAGTGCAGGCATCTGGAAGATTAAACTAATCACTGTCTCGTTACGGCTAGCTGTCCTACCATCTTTATTTGCTTCTGGGTCGAATTGCTGCCCGCAACCGCAATTATAGCAATTCAACAAACTCATTTCTTCTACCGAACTCACGATGCCCAATAAGCACAACTATCGGCGTTTGATTCGCAGGAAGGCGAACGGTAACGTTCTTGCTGTCTTGAAAATGTTCAATTTGTTCTGACGTGCATACCAGAACTTTGCACTCGATCATATTCTTGTTGCTGACAACTTCAGTTTAAAGCAACCTTTAAACTGAAAGGACGAAACGAAGCTTACGTAACTGTCTAGCAGAAGTTTGAATTGTTCGCTATTGAAAGCTTTGCTTTCATCCTATCAAGTTCAAGTTTGACGCTAATAAACAGTCAGACCATATAGTTAGTAGGACTTGTTTCATTTGACTGTAGATATTCTTATATATATACAAGCGACGACTGGTCGTCGTCGTCGTCGTTTAACGGGAATAAAAAGCCGTGTTTACTTGCAAAGAAACTGGGACCCGTTATGAAGCGTTCCATCTTCAACTAGCTTCGTCCAATGGGAAGGTAGCTAATCCGACTAATCGACGTCACGCGGTACCTGCATTTCTCGTTGATTTTCCATAGCTACAGTATGGATGGTGCGCCGTCAACAGGAATGATCCCCTACTGTTTTAAAAATAAACAATTAAAATCATGTTTTCATCATACCAAAAATAAACTCCGCTGATAGGGAAGCGGAAGGAAGGAAAGTGCACATGCATTTTCCAAATTATTTTAATTTGGTCAGGTCTATGGAAATGTATTCTTACCTGCGCATTTCATTTACCTGCATATCTTGAGTTCTTTATCGTAATACGCGAAGTTCGTTTAGCAAGTTGTCATTTCGTCTGTATGAATTTTGGCGCTCATTTTGCATATTACTTTTTACGCAGTTAATGGCTTTACGAAAATGTAGCTTTCTTCTATATTATCGTAATTTTGTGTGCATTGCGTTTGAATCTTACCTTTGGTTTCAGAGGTAGACTACCTCACCTGATTGCGTACGTGGTTAACAGGGGCTTGAATGTAAAGCTATTGTTTGGGGGTTTCGTATTAGTTAAGCGTTTAAATTAAGATTTGAGAGTGGTTCGATTTCGTAGTCTGCCCGTTTTCTTAGCGTTCATAGTTCACTCGCTGGCGTTTTAAAATGTGATTTATATTTGGGTGTAACATGCAGCAACCCTTTGATTAATCGATTGTATTTAAGATTTAAATTAGCGTCGCTCTTTCAGAACGATATGGATATTAAAAATTCGGGAGAACATGGTTTCCAGAAACGGTTCTACCATGCAAAAGAACAGCTGGTTAATGATATCGAACAAGCTATTAACGACAAGTGTGCCCAAGATGAAGCATTCCTGGCGGACGTTCAGCGTAGGTTGCAAGATCTGCGCCTCATGCTAAAAGAGGAAGTGTTGGTTATTCCGAAATATGAACTGGCGAAAGCTCAGAAAGCTCTTATGGACGTGGAAGTTTTGATTCGTGGTAGTGTTCTTAAGGAAAATAAGCTAGTGTTCAATACAGACAAGGTTGACCGGATTCAACAGACGCCTAAAAATGATGTCAAACTAAAGGAAAGCTTTGAAGCTGAGTCGGTTGCGCTTGCTGAGCATTCTTTCAAGACAGGTGGACCTGCGTGTTTAAGTGATCGTAGCAAGGAAGAGTTCTTACTGGAAAATTTGAAAATTAATCATGTGATGAAACTGACGAGGCTTAGCCAGTGTTATGTTCGTTTGGTTTCAGTGGTGGGTGCTGCTACGTTGAAGGATCTGATCAACTGTACCATCGTGTGCTGTCCTGTTGTTTCTTCAGTTTACGTAGCAAACTGTGAACATTGCACCTTCGTAGTAGCTTGTCAGCAGCTGAGAATTCACAGTTCCACGAACTGCAATTTTTATGCTCATGTAACCACTTGCGGAACCGTGGAGAACTGTTCAATGATTGGAATGGCTCCGTACGAGGTAACCATGATGAATAAGAAAGAAAGGTTCGCACAGGCTGGTCTCAATATGCAGGTGAACAATTGGAACGACGTGAAGGATTTTAATAATCCTTTCTGTGTTGGGCAGTCGCCCAGTTGGTTTATCATTGATGAATCTGCTAGGGAGAAGTTCAATTTGGACTAGATAAAATTTTATGTGTTAATGCTTTAAAAGCCAATAGCTAAGCACTCGACGAATATCTTAGAAAACGGGGAAGGAGTACCATAATAGCTATGCGAGACACTGAAGCAATTCCATGACAACTCATCAGAAGGACCGACTGAAGTTAGGGTACCAAAAAGTCTACAAAACTTCCAGCCTATTATTATTATTATTATTATTATTATTATTATTATTATTA
>KN538379.1:1674065-1687845 GCA_000797535.1 Trichuris suis
TTATTATTATTATTATTTCGGAAGACGGGGTATCTTCTAAAGACGCGCCAAACCCTCATGTGTATCTTAGAATCTTTCGCTGAGGAAACGCAGGACCTGAAACTTTCCAAAATAAGCCGTAATTTATTCTAAACTGGTAATACCAGGTGTCCTGAACTCTGTGGCCTTCCCAAAGTCCACAAACCTGAAGTCCCTTTGAGGGCGGTAGTTTCAAGTGTAAATAGTGTTACTTCTAAACTTTGTTCATATCTTAAAAATGTAATACAACCTCTAACAGGTAAGCGCGTTTCTAATGTTGCACAGCGTTAAAATTGGTAAAACCACAGCCCAGTGACGTCGTGGTAAGTTATGGCGTTAAGGACCTGTTCACAAGTATCCCCATAAAGTACACAATAAACTTATTACAAAGCCTCCAACGCAGGTGATACCATCCTTCTTAGAACTAAATTAAACCACGTTCACATAGTAAAATTATTCAGCGAGTTAGGGGAGTCGGACGACGGAACAAGGAGCTGACGACGGAACAAGGAGCGTTCCGAAAGCTTCGATTTGATACGTTAGTACAATTACCGTTTCTTACCTAATAAATCACTCGTCCACTCACTGGTTGAGCGGTTGCTTAGTTTAGTTACAGGTATTTTGCACAAACACAGAACGGGAAAAAGCCGTGAAAGATCAAAAAGATGAAAACCAACCATCCCGTTACAAGACATCCAACATTTAAGTTACTTCCTTTTTTAAATTTTCCAATCTGAAAACAACCCCAAGCCACAGTCAATCCAAATAACCTTGCGGAGACAGACGGCGGCGTCCGGATAGCGTCAGTACAGTCGTCGAAAAATGCTATCCGCAAGGGTTATATTCCGTACATTTCTTCAAAACAAATTACGTATGCCATAAGGAAGGTACTACTTGTAAAGAACTTACGTACTTGAGCTCTCACCCTTTAGCTATGTGAATTGATCATCTTAGATTTAGTCACAGTCGGAATGTTTAACGTCAAATAAAGCAAAGCATGGCTTCGTTGTTTTATGAAATGATTCGTTCGTACGAGAATTCTGACAAGTGGTTTAATGATCGAATATCTTGAAATCAACGTGTTCAAACGTCAGCACTCAGTGGCACGGTTTGCACCCATCGTAGACCTGTAATTAACAAACATTACTTGCACTCTAGCCAGCAACATGGAGCTTAGACAGCCATTTGTTTTTTGCCGCCATATAACCTTCTTTACGCATCGCGGCGTTAGTTAAAATATGCGGATGCATGCAATTTTGAATTGTGAACAAAATAGCAGTGAGATATCTTTACTTTCTGTTAACCATTCTGATAGGGGTAAAATTCACCGATAGCTCCGGGGTCCGGTATGAAAACTCTGTTGTGTCAACGAATTTCCACCTTCGTTCATTTGCACCAGTCTTACCTTGGAGTCATACTTCGGCGATGCCTTTCAAACAGTCACTGGCGATCTCAGCTGAGCTATGGGTGTATTTCATCTGCTAAGTTTGGTTCAGAAGAACTTTCGCCCGGAAGTCGACTTGGAAGTAGTTCAGTTATTTCCCCAAAGAGTCTGACGCAGTCTTCAAGCTTCAAATGGAGGGCTGACGCCTGCGAGAACGAGTCAATGTCAAAAACAAGAAAGCATTTTTCATACGCACAATTTTTATTGCTCATATTAATAATTAATGCTGCTTGAGTACAGCGGTCATAGGGGGAACTGAACGGCTACGGTTGATCTTAAGCGACACACTGTTTTAATATAGTGCAATCATAGAGCTAGACGTTTTCATTTTTAAGATCTTTCCACCGCTTTTCGCTGTTTTCTTCTGGTGTAGTGAGTATCTATTATTAAATATGGTAGACCAGGGTTGTTCTGTTTAATTACATATACTCACTACGCCAGAAGAAAGCGGAAAGGCCATGGAAAGATCTTAAAAGTGAGAACGGTCAATCCCGTTACGAAACGCCCAGCCTTCAAGCTAGATATGAATACACAATGCATACAGTCGTTGAGTTGTAGACTGGAACAAGGGCTACCATAGCTTGCAATCGCTGCTCATCTTCTGTGTTCTTATGATCAAGCCTAGAGCATTATGCTGTGATAGCCCGGCTGAGCCACAGTCTATTCTCCTATAACGTATTTTCGCCCATACGCGATTTTGAAATGGAGAAATTTTTCCTATAACGCGATATTGTTTTCGCTCACACGCGATTTTGCCGGCGGTAAATAAAGCGTGGGCGCAAGGCAAAGATTCTCAGTCTTTTTCACGCCAGCACGTGGTGCAAGGAAGCCGGGACTACCTCGTGATCTGGTGCGTTTTCTACAGTCAGGCATAGGCGATGCGGTAGCTCTGATGTTAAAAAAATGATAGCGATTCATATTAGAGGCAGCTGTTCCTGCTATAAGGGCGTCCAACTCAGATGTAAGCAAGCTCAGACATACGATTTGCATACTCAAATAGCCTGCCTATCTGTTACTCGTGTTCGGGGAATTAATTCTTGCTGGCAGAGGGTGGGGTGTACACACAGCGTTGCTACACTGAATTCTCCCCACGTGCATGCACACAAAGCGATCTTGCACTCACTCCTTTCTCGACAGGACGCCCGTACGTCCAGCGCCCCTCTTGTAAATTATGGGAGTAAACAAATGTGAAAAAGCTACTGCAAGATTGTGACGAGAACAAAGTGCAAAGCTTAGCAGTTAAAGAGTCTCATGCCTCAGCAAATTATTGCGGCCTTCAGTATATCATTGGAATTTTCTGTATTTCGTATGTCATTACCCGTTCCTGGCGTTGCTGAATAGCTTCCTTCCGGATTCTGGTCCGCTCGAACCTGTTTACTATGCTAAATAGGAATTGCTGCCCGGCATGCCGGCTCGCTCCCTCCTAATACTGGCATTCAACCAATGCCGTGTGTAGCTGCAGATACAGGTAGGCGGCGATAGTCCCTGTCCGTCGAACACCTGTCCCTGGCAAACAGGCATGCTCGCTCCCGGCTAATCCGGCCATTGAAGGAATGCTACGTGCAGTGAGAGGGGCAGGTGCGCAGCCATAATCACCATCGGTCAAAAGCTTCAAGCTGCGGCAGGCAGGGATTAGTGCCCGTAATACCTCTGCGAAAACACCCGCAGAAGTGTACATAAACATGCACGCAGACGGGCAAAAGAGAGAACAGAGAGGCAGAGACCGAAGACTGCAATGGCATGTCGCTGGCCATTAGTTGCATCGTTATTCGCGCGCGTTTTTATGCCACTCACTTCTTCGATAATAAAGTCTTCCGCACAAACTCAAGGAATCAACCCAGCAGTCGCGCTCTCCCGTGGCAACTCTTCTACATTTGTGCTGCCCTTAAAATTAGCTTCAGCTTACCTGCTGTTCAATCTGCGTCAGTCGTGAATGAACAGTCGTCATCTGTCCTGAAGCATCAGGCTGAATAGGTTTGCCTATACAGTGTTCGATCCTGAAAAGCGGAGATTGATTTGAGCAGGTTAGTAAAATATCTTTATATGTCTGCACAGCTTTTAGCGACCAATTAATTATGTTCTGTGCGTTAGGACGACTGTTGCTCATGCAAACAAATCTTGGCGAATTAAGACCACAATAGGACGTCACTTCTATGATGCAGTATAGGTTCCTATTTATTGTAAGTGTCGGCTTATGGGGTCTTTCCCGTTTGCAACTCCGTAGACGGTGCTAACGTCGTGCTAGGTGGCGTCTGTGCCGCCTTAGGCTGGCCTTCCAGCCAGATTGGGTTTCATTGCATTAGTGTTGTGGAATGCAGTGCAGGGGTGTCAAGTCGGTAAACGAATTCAAAAGCATGACTACCATTTATTCAAAAATAGGCAGCTATTTAATCACTCACTTTCTTTGTATTCCTTTGATTTTAAGCATCATATTCAGATGGCCTTGGGAATATTGTTCAATTATGTCGCGTACGTCGTATAGTTCACGAATTTTCTGGAAAATAAGTAGATAATTCACGATCAACTAGAGTTATATCTCCCACATTCTTATCATTACCCATCACTTAGAGATCTATGATAGTTCTCCCCTTGCGATTTGCACAAGGAAGTAGCGCCTCTCTATTTAGATAATGATTCACCGCAGGAGCCTTCTGAGTATTATATGAAAGTGCAGTTGTGTTAGCTCGCCACATTGAATACTTGGAATGATACAATAAACCTATTTTCCTTTCCACCATCCTTTGAAGAGACAAATTGTAATTGCTGTTGTTAGTAATAAACACTGCCCATTAAGCCTATCTTTGAGGTTTACGATCAACTAGTTACCTGGAACTTTCGACGGGCTAGAAGATACTTCATTTTGCAAATTGCGTGGATAATATTCTTCAGATGCTTTTCCTTTCTCAAAAGAAAAACTTTTCCTTTATAACTGAATCCGATTCATAGTGCTTCTGCTCTTCACGGTGGTTCAGTGAGCAAGAGACGCATAAACTTATCATGCAATAACTTTAAGCAAAGGAACTTTTTCATGCTTGTCTGAGCACATAATTCGACGATTTCTATATCATACTCAGTTTTATTCATTTCTGGAGGAATTAGTGGCTCCTCCTCCATCGGGAGCTTGTCCACAGGAAGAAGTCTGTAAGCGCTGTCGAACCTACTCCAGGTGGCAAAGCAGCAGGAGTTTGGAAACGTTGCGTAGCACTGCCATAAGGCCTGAAAGGTAAACTCGTGAGGTACTGCAATAACTAAAAATTAGTTTTTGATTTCGTCTAACAAGTTACTTGAATTAAACTTGCAGCTGCAGGTATCTGCCTGTTGAAGTGTTTCTGTCTATGCTTTTGATGCACCTTAAGTGCAAATCCGGATCCAAGGATACCCTTGATTGCAATTGTAGTTACAATAACAAATTGTATTGACGGACATACCGCCGGCAATTGAAAGAATGCCACTAATGCCAATGCAGAAATACACGCAACAGCTTTGCCAATCCAGGAATGTGGCACCATGTCCCCGAAACCAATCGTGAAAAAAGTCCCCTAAATTTAAACTTTATTGCGATCACTTTTCATGTCCTTTGCTTCATTTGCTAGCTCGAAGGTTTGGTGACCAATAATAATCAATAAAAGAAAATAACGTTTATTTTATTTACGGACTGACCAATTCTGGAAGCACAAAACATACCGGAGCTTTCCGGTCTCTTCTCGACCCGTCCTCAGCGGAAGAACATAACCTTCTGAACAGAATCAGTAGACAAAAACAAATAGTGAAACAAACCAAGTTCTGCAACGGCTATACAGGTTAAAGTTCTCATTTATTCCGTCATTTATCACTGATTACGCTAAGGACATTCCACAACAAACGACACCCAAAACTGGTGCAGCTCAAAACCATGAACCATCATAACCCTGAAAATCAAAATCCTGAATCTCAGAATATTGAACTATAAATGTTTTGAATTTAAAGATCCAGTGACTCAGAATCCCGAATCTCAAAATCCTAACGATCAAGGGTCAGGGGAGGGGTGGGAAACGCCTGTCCCTGCCAAGGCAGCCACAAGCGAGGCTCGAATTTTCAATCAACCAACATTGTCAATACCAAGTAAGGACACGCGCCTCACTAAAGAGAAGCAGTTTCAGCTATCAGATAAGGGTGAGCTAATCTCATGTTTGACCGATTACAGCACGATAATTAAGTTGATAATTTTGCGTTGCCCGCGAATGAGGTTATGAATATCTGAATGGCCCTTGACGAAAAAACGTTCTTCCCATTGGGTTAGGGTCACAACCCTAAAATTCAGGATGGATAACAACCAACCTGGCTGGATAGAATCTTATTGTGGAGGTTGTTTGCAGCGGTTCTGCAGTTGCAGCTGAGTCAGAATTTCGAACCTTTCACTATTTCAGCGTTTAGGTATTTATATCGGCCTTCTCGAAGCTTTAACGCATTCAGAATTTTGTCCTATTTCCAGATTCCGACCCTTTCAGTATGTAGGACCATTCGCCATGCGAACCTTTCAGGGCTTGAACTCTATTCTGCATTTCAAAGTATTTGGCCTTTCTACCTTTTGGGACCCACTACGGTTCAGGATCTCAGCCTTCATGGATTTTCCATTTTCAGAGTTGTGAGCCCAGGCTATCTGGAATAAATGTGATTTTGAAACTGCACATAACCCTTCTTTTTAAGGTGCGTTTTTGATATTTTTGCTCTAATTACTGTTTCGGTACTTCGAGGTTCAGCATTTTGATTTTCCAGATTTCGAAGTATGCCCACTCCAAACTTGCCAAGATGGTTCTGCCATACCAACCGGCCTAGAAGAAAAGATCTCACGATTAGGACGAATTTTAGGATTCAGAGTGTTTTCAAGAGTTCACCAAACTGGGGCTCGTTGGCACGCAAGGATAGGGTACAAGTCACTTTTGACCAAATTTAAGGGACCATTTACGTCAGTATTTCTCAAGGGCCCGAAGGAAGGTTCAGGGACAGCAGAGCACCTGGAATGCTTTTCGGAAAACAGCGAGCACTAGCTCACTTTGGCGAATAATGGTCTCAAAAAAGAACCTCTCTTCGGACGTTTGACTATACGGTCTCTTTGTCGCAACCGCTTGGCCACGCATGGACCACTCTGTCGTCGCCAAAGGGCTAACGTATCCTGAAACGATGAGTTATTTATATTTACAGTCTGATCAGCGGTATTCGGTTGTCCGACCAGCGATGTGGAAGCTGCGTTGAACTGACCATGACTCAATGGCAGCGGTGAAATTTTAGGGGGTCATCGCGATGTCCAAGAAGGGTTTTCTAAACTATGGGGCCATGCCGGGCTAACGGCGGGGGAACTGTGACTTACGTAGTCGAATGTACGTTTTCCTGCTTCTTATGCTGGAGAAACGGGAAGCATCTTAGCTCATAGATTTGGGGAACACACGAAATGCATGTTGCATTTATGACTGCGACGTATTACTACTAGACGCCACGGGCTACCGCAATCTCTTGATCTGACAGCTGTGCTGGATGAGGCGTTAAAAAACCCAACTGCATCAGAACCTACGTCCCAGTGTTCTGGTATCCTACTACACTGGATATGCTATGTCGCGAAAGCGTGCTACGTTAGAAAAATAATAGGCCTTCCCTTTACTGGACAGAACTCGCTTTTGAATCAGGAGTAATGGGCTGACGTTAATGAGGTACAGCTTCACCTTGTTAATCGTAGACGTTGTTGTTCTCTCAGTTGATTTCTCATTCCAATAATGCTATTTCCTTTTAGTTACTTCTTTTCTCATTTTGTTTCTTGTCTGGTTAGTTTGCCAACCGCATACTTAACCGCGCTTTTTCCGGGACAAATTCAATGATTTAAACGTCAACGAAAAAAGAAAATATAAAAATAAATGAAAGATGGCGAACATGGCTAATAGAATCAGAAGCTTGAAGATTGAACTCTTCATAGCGGGTCACGGTTTTTTGCAAGAGAAAACGGCTTGTTTTTTACTTTTCTGTGGTTTCATACAACGGGAATA
Organism: Trichuris suis; assembly: GCA_000797535.1. NCBI lineage: Eukaryota > Metazoa > Nematoda > Enoplea > Trichinellida > Trichuridae > Trichuris > Trichuris suis. The sequence continues at coordinate 1,681,542 of KN538379.1, forward strand.
AAAAGCCGTTTTTTCTTGAAAAGAACCAGAAGCTCCACTATGGCGAATACAATTACCAGCCAGCTTTTCCTGGTGGAAGGAACTTAACTATTTTAAACTCCATTCATTTTCACGTCGCACCACAGATACTACCAGCACACTACAAATGTCACTCCGCTGAAAGCGAGATGAGCCACGTCAGGGAAGGACCGGTCATCCTTTTAATAATCACTATTTTTGCTAACATAACGGGATATTTCCTCAATAAATCTTTCACACGAAGATATAAGCTGCCATTACGAAGTATTACGTGTTTAATGCTTTAATGTTTATATAATGAAGACTAAAACAGTTAAGGGGATAGAACCGTATATGCCGGTGAAGTCTTATGGTTTGGCTATAAATAACGTTGTGAGCGGACTAATCTAACTTACAGGCTTAACCTAGCTGCTCCTGCTGGGTTGACAGCCTCATGAAACATACAGGACAGTGAAATACAGAACGAGACGGACCAGAGTGTTGGTTTCCAAGCAAGACGATTGTTCCAAGCCCTAATACTAGTATCTTGCCGGTTAAACGTTCTCTGTGACTGTACAAGTAAAAATGGCACGTTAGGCTTTTATGAGGGCTCAACAACCTTTTGCAGCTTTCGAAAAACAATTGACGATTGGTCTTTAAAATGTGCAGTGGGTTGCTGGACCTTTATAAAAGCCCAGCTTGGCGTTTTATAATGGACTGGAGTAGTAGGCCATGGACAGTTAGGCTTCTATCATAAGGGGCATGACAAGTCTCCTACGCGCGAAACGTTTTCGTTGAACAGGGAAACAGCATTAAAAAAATTATTTGTTCTATGCGATGCTTTGAAGTCATCTAAGCCGAGCAGTAAAAACGAAATTCAGTTGAAAGTTCACAATCATCTGCGCAAAACAAACCGTGCTCGATAACACAAGACAACTTTCCAGCTCACTTGACGAACACCTGCTAGTTTTGCAGGTTTGCGTTAGGGATTTACGGAATGCGACCATTAGTCATCTGCGTATCTGTTCTTTCACAAACGAAGTTTTTCGTTTAGTCTAACTTTCTATGAGTAACTGGACCACGCCGTTTATCATCATCGTCGCCGTTTTCGTCGTTCTCATCATCATCATCATCATCATCATCAAAGTTCAGCTGAAGAGAGAGACGCCTAGGACGCGGTGTGTAGGAAACTATTACCAGGAACAAAAATGTCGTGCACATTTGTGTTCGTTACAAATCCGTCAGAAGGAATTTGCTCCAGCGTTAGTACATTACTGATGCACTTCCAGGCGCTCAACAGTACACTGCAGTGTTTCTTAAGCTCAGGCAGGCCGTCACGCTCCTTTCAAAACTCTTAGCTCTACGATGGCTCTAAGTTGATCCATCCTTCGTGGCCCGCGGAAAAGTGTCAGGCTGGAAGCACTGGTGGTCCTGGCCATTAACTCTTTTCCCTACTCTTTCTTTCTACTGCCGTTTTTCTTATTCAGGTTTTTTCTCTGGGATCCTGGGCTTTAGCAATCCACTCCCCGGCGGGCAGTAGCGCCTCTAGTTCTCCGGCAGCCCCTTAGAATGTTCCAACGCCCTGTGGGGGCGTAAAACCTCTTGAGAATCATTGGCACACTGGTTTTCGCATAGCGCTTCTGTTTCAAATCATGTTCTTTAACTGCAGTCGCAGCAGACTAACATATAGATCAAGATGTTTCAATATAATAGATGCTTAGAACCTTTTCGCTTAAAGCTAGGCTGTCTGTAACCCATTATTATGATCCCCAGGTCACTTACACAGACACTAACGACAGGGTCAGTTCTATTCTAAAAGGAACGCCCTCCTTCCGCAGACAAGCACGAAAGCATATGCTCCTGTCATAAAACCTTGCGTCTTTAATATCTGTAACGAGATTGTCATATTTCACTGAGATTTTGAAATGACTTTATTCCTATTAAGGTTAATTTGTGAATGCTCATGCGCACCTATATAACCGGTCGTGCTAATGAATTGATTCCGACGTTGAAGTAACCCAATTGGAATAGCCATCACGACATCAAGGAAATAGAAGCATGTAAGCACAATGCGCCAATCGTTACCGTAACCCGCATATCCACTCGCTGATGGAGACCCATCTTTAATCCCAAACAATGCTTGATAGCTACAGAAACCAGTTGTTTGAAAGGGAATAAAATTCGGTAACCTGCTTCTGCTTAAAGATACCTGTCTTATGCTAAGAGAGCTTCGGGATACTGACTATTCCTCAACAGTTTAGGTTAGAAAGAGTTTCAAAAGATTTACTAGCAGTTTTTCAAATGAGGCTTATACTTGTTTATTTATTAATCTGAAACGGTTTAATTCTATTGAGAGTCCTTCATTTTTCTAATGAAAGAACAAATAACTAAATACAGCAATAATGAGTATGGCGCACAGACGCGTTGTTTCAACAAGAGGCTTCCAAAATGAACTTGATTAGCCGTAGCGTGTTCAACCTTGTGATAAAAGACCTTCCTTGCGCTACTGTCAGTCCCTTGTACTTTGCTTATCATCCCTACTGTGACTATCAAGTGGACCACGCACTTACGCTATTAACTAAAAGTCTGCAAGACTTTAAACTCAGGAAGGAATATTGTAAAATTAACCAGCTTATTCAATGCACCTGAAACGCTGTGCCTCTACTACTAACTGATTATAATTTCGAACACTGAAGACTAAGACTATTGAGCACTGATATCACTTACCACACCCCACCACATGGCGTCGGCGTATGTGCTAATATGTGCTTGGCTATCCGGAGCTGCCACGTTCTTTTCGGCGAGGAACATGAAATATGATCCAAATATCAGCCCAAGAACCGATATGTAAATCGTTGTGACTAGCTCCTATAAAATACGCACTTTTCAAATGAATGGTCAAGCTGCATCTGGCCAAACATTGCGATGCATATAAACAACCGACCCCAAGAGACGCCAGCTTCCATAATGTCTGTCGATGCGGAGGAGTTGGAATATATGCAGAAATTGGAAACCTCTAAACAGGAAGGCAAATTTGGCTGCAAACAGGGCTTTCTGACACATGCCTGATGATCGCCAAGGGCACCTTCACTTCACTCGCACATTTTGCTAACAGCGCTATGCTAGTCACGAGTACAAAGAGTTCTAAAAACATTTTTATATTTCTCTCTCTTTGCTGCGCATTATCCATACGTCGTGTAATTATTAATTAAAGGTTTCGCAATGGCAGTATCTTTGGGAGTACTTAACAGTGTTGTTTTTATCAATTACCTGAAACGCAAAAGTCTACGTAACTTCACTGACATTACGGGGATACGCTATTATGGCTTTTCAGAACACCTTCTTAGGGAGTGACAAAGTACTTTTTATTATTCTCACGTGACTGCTGTGTGCTCGTTTAGCATTAAAAAACTGGAATCAAACAATAAAAGTTTCATCAATATACAACATGATTAGTCGGCTTTCGGAATACTTAATTTAGCACATAATCTGAACTGAGGGCTCACTTTATCATTTGAGGTTGAAGACTGAATTCCAATCCTTCAATGTTAATCCCTATGGGCTGGCGATGGAATGAATGAATTTCGAAAACTTTGAAATTATCAAATGTTGCGCTGTGATTTAACTAACGCTGATCACGTATCCGCTAAATGTTCTCGTTTTTTAATTTCATATGGGCCTGAAGAATGGAAGTGCCTTTTGCTATGTGCGAAAAAATCGCTTCTTCCAAATTACTCAATGTTCTGCAAAGTGTGCGTTCACTCGCTTATTTTAAACTTGGTCTAACGAGGTATGACTTTTCAAAAATAACGGCACCGGAAGGAGCTCTGCATGTGTTAAGTCGAGCTACGAATAGGGGGGTAAAACATTCTTAGAAACAAGGTATTTTGTGATGACCATTTAAACTTTCGTGATTCTAGCCACCAGCGACCTGTCTAATAAGTGAGTTAATTGCAACTGCAGTTACGAAGAGTGAAACATTAACGCTTTGTTAGAAAGCAGAGAATAAGAAGCTTTGTTAAAAATGTGCTGCTATTGCTAATACAGAGATCTTTTGTTACACCCAATGTGGTCTGAAGCATTAAGAAGTGCACAATCTAACGGTCATCCTTTTGAAACTAGTAATATCGCTAACTTATTAAGGCAAAGCAATGTGTAGTTCAGCTAACAAGAACATAGCTCCCCGTAGTCCGTTCCAGTAATAATATTTCACAGTAAATGTAGGAACAAGATCATCATTACGTGTAACAGAAGTTTCCTGTCACCCTTCTGGCTGTTCAGAATGATTTAATTCACTGTACGATCTTGGGTTGTGGAATGACTTATCAGGAATTAGCCTTGAGCTAATCCTACAGTAGTGTAGCACTTTTTTGTGAATTCTGTACAGTCAGAAGTAGGGCTAAAAGGTCAGTCAATCTGCCAAGGAACCTGACTGGCATTGCGGCAACGTGGAAAACGCAATGCCAATTTGTATTTAACTGAGGAGGATTCTGCTGGTTACCGCTGATGACGGTTGATGGCGTAAATCCGAAAGCTACGATTATTGAAAATCGAATGCATAAACGGGCACCTACAGCAAAATAAAAGCTTATAAAACATGAAAATCTACGGTCCTGTTAAGAAGAGTTATGTATTCAATCTAACTGAGGCGGAAGGCACGATGACGCACATGTGCAATATGCTTGTAAACAAATTAATGATTTACCAATGAGACAAATAGGCTTGCGTACAAATCGTAGCCGCTTGATAAGAGACGCGTACTTGAAGCGGCATCCAGCAGACCATATCCGTAAAGAATATTCACATAAAAGAATGATCGTTATTGCCAGCTCCTACAAACTTAAGTCAAAACACTTCAGTAAAACACCTCAACGCTCACGATATAAAACAGTACATGCTCCTTCATTTTGTACGGCCAGACGGTGAGAAGGAACGCAATGAAAATAATGAGAAAGCTGAAATACTTTCAGTTGGCGAAGTTCCGTTAGAAAATAACAAAGCTGCATCTTGATCCTCTGCTTATACTCACACAGTGAAGTAATAGACGTGGCATTTCCAGCCTGTGGGTCGTTCTAGAAACGTAAATATTCGACCTTGCCGAGTCATTTCAGCTGCTCGATGTTCTCGTGCATGTAGGTGTTCGCTGTTCATACTCTTGTTTAAAACAACTTCATTGATCAATGTTTCCATGTTATATTAATAGCAGAAGAAACGGAACAACTTTAGCATGCACTCTCATTCGTCACTGAACAGTCTGTGCGCATGCCATGTTAGGCTTTAGAAAAGCTGAATGTGAACACTGTAATACCATTTCCTAGATCATACTGAGTCATTCAGACTTCGTTACTCTGTCTGCTACGGTTGCTTACTGGTCATCAAGATTCCTGTATTACTACAGAATGTTGACTGAGACCACTTTCATTTCTTCAGTGCCTGCACAGCCCAAATGAACCGAATGCACACCGTCTTAATGCAATGAAGAATTGCTTAAACTACCTGAAAGGGTAAAGGCTTGACCCTTTATACAGTTGGCAGCGGAAAGGAGCACGCCTGCACTAATTCGAATCTGACAAGCAAACCGCCTTTACCTTTCCTCATCGTTGAATATCATCACGTGTTGTTATTAAGCATTAACAAAAACTTGACACTGCGTGCAGGTAAAACTTATTAGATTTTAATCAAACAAATTATATTGTTATTCTAGTTCATCAGACGTGAAGGGCGAACAGAATTAACTTTCCTGCTGCGCAGTTCTAACACATGCATTCGTTGGTTACCCGTTCGGACTGCCATGGTTGACAGAAAGACAAATGTTGGTCCAGGAAAGATGTTTACTTTATGGTGGAAAGATAGAGCATGGCCTTAATCAATACCGATAATTAGGTGGCCACAAATATCTCAGTTGCATGCAGAAAGTTGCATAGACAGTCCCATGCTGACCTGACCAATCACTGTACCTCGCTTAGAGCAAGTACCACGGGAAGCGAAAATATTATTAACCAGCCGCTCTTGCCGCCGCTACGCGACGACATTCTCGACTGGTCTGTGCCGGACCTTCTTCGCAATAATGGCTTTTATGATTTCACTTGCAACTTTGCTTAGCATGTACGGAACTTGAACGCATGAATTGGGAAGACAGCGGGAGGGGAGTTGTTTAGTGCCAACAATCCGTCATGAATAATCCTTGTCCAACCGCAGGAGAGTCATTTAAAAGGCAGCAGTCTGTGGCCACGATGATGTTAGCCCAGGAGTCGCTTACTGGGATGCCACTGTCCCTGTTAATGTTGGGATTGTATTTTATGTAGAA
>KN538379.1:1699428-1709736 GCA_000797535.1 Trichuris suis
TTCTCTTCTCCGTCACCACCCTCCATTCTTCACTATCACTACTCCTCAATCCTCCATTTCTTTGTTTCCTGCCCTTCCACATTGTTAATTAACTTGTTTGCTTTCAAAAATTTTTTTCCTATTTTACCGATACATTAACTGCCTTCACCGACCCTCCACATCGGTGGAAGGGAGAACACTTTCAGGTCCAAGAAGAACAACGGACAAGGACAACAAGTGCTTCAAGAACGTACAAGGACACCAACACCCAACACAAGCCAAAAACTACCAGATTGTCTTTTTAAGAATACACTTTTGACTTTAAACTTTCATTACTTCCCGGCTTCTGATATCTCGCACACAGGTCCTATCTTTGTCATCGTTGAGAACGGAGCATGCTCGCTCCGAAAGCTCCGAAGAGGATCGTTTTTGTGTAAGTACTAAATAAACGGCTTTATTGTTTTTCCGTAATTTAATTAACTAATGAAATTCCAAAACGCCGTTATAAAGTCACTCATTTTTAAATACAAAGTTTCACTTCCAAGGCATTCACTACTCCCAAGTGCAGGGAGTACCTATGAGCAGCCGCCTCTTCCCAGACGTACTTAATTCTTCATGGAACGGTTAGAAGAAAAAGCCTTTACAAACGACAGTGACATCTGTTGCGTAAAATTTTTCAAACGACGAGGCAAGGTAAGGCGGAGAGCGGTAAGGCAGGGAGCAAGCTGACCGTAACGGGAGTTTTTTGCAGCATAACCATCCGTGCGTCTCACAAAATCAGTACACGAAGTTAACTGGAACCTCCTGATTTAAACCTATGATCTTTAGTTAAAGTCCATCGATTCTACCGCCACACAGTATCACTTCACTCCTCCCTATACTTGGATGGCTCATTCGCTGATGACAGAACCAGACTAGTCCCGAAAGCACCCTTTTTCCAATTCATCTTTGCCAATAAAGCTGCTTTCTTTTAAAGCGTTACTGGCATTCGTAAGACCACGAACAAGGCTAACCGTGCTACCACGGCACTATGAACACCCCTACTACCAATCCATTTTTGGCGAAATAGTTTAGAATTATGAGTAGCAGTCAGGTAGCTTACTTTACCAATTTGCCGAAGAATATCACAGGCCGCTGCATAACGACTCGCTTCGCACAACCGTTTCACGAAGAAATCAGCCACGTCATTTATCTGACTTTCAGTAATCTTCATTTTAGTGGTCATTAATGTCCAAGCGGGGTGCCACGTCAAACTTTGCTTGTAGCAACGAAGTGCATCGTCAAAACGATTGCACCGCTCATAGTGAAACCCAGCGTCAGAGAATTGTTTCCTCGACTCCAAAAACTCAGCAAATTTCGACTGAATGACGATAAGCTGCTTAGGCTGATCTTTGTACATGATAATCGCTTGGGCATAAAGACTGTGCCGTTCAATATGGCTTAGCAGCTCTTCAAAGTGGTCCAATCCTAAACGAAGGAAATATCTTTGAGACGCACAGGAAATTGTACGAGGCGATTACTCCACTTCAATTAAAAGAAACACAAACAATACTTAAATTCCCAAACTAGCCCGCTGCAAGCGAGAATAGAGGCAAAAGATTGAAAACCATTGCATTCACGGTAATATGCGTATAATTCAAGAACTCCATCTCCGTGAAAAGTATGAAACCATTTCAAAAGAAAGAAAGCAAAGCTTCGCTGACTATTTACGTCAAAAAAAGTTCTCTTCACTTGAAATTGCTATTCACTTTAAGTAATAGCAAGCGAGTATTGTAGTTGAAGAAACGGTTTTATTGTGCCGTTCGTATGCAAAAACGAATTTCTCAAAGCTTTCGGAAAACTCCAGATTCCGCTGTCAGCGAAAGTTGATAAGGTGCAGACCCGAACTTCAACATAGGCCTGACGCCGCTCTGTAATCACAGCTATAAGAGGTGAAACAAGATTTCAGCATTGCTTTTATTTGAGAGAACTGACTTGTCCTAACAAAATAATACTGGTTTACCGTTTGCTGAAGTTTTTACAACAGCAAATTTTTGTGCCCATTTCAAAGTCCTTGCAAAACACTGAAACTTGAACACGAAAGTTTCTACCGTTGAATTATTATTAATTTATATATTCTCTCATTTAAATTTTTTTGTTTACGGCCGGTTAGTGTACCTATTTTAAAAAGTCTTATCAAAGCTTTTGAGTTTCAAGGTAAAACGCGGCCTTGAGGCTGGTGCGCTTCCGCCCATTCCTAAGTTCGCCACTGTAACCGTCAAAAGTACTATGCTGGGAACAACACACGAACCATTTAGTGACGTTGACAAAAATACTAACCGCAGAGAGCTAAGTTCTTTAGGGCAGAGATAGGACGCTTCAAAATACAATCAACTTTGTATTTCCTATAGTCATGTTCCAAGGGCTCCAACGCATTCAACATGGGCAAGTACTCCTTCGGGTCCTAAACGAAGCCTTAAGGAAAACATTAAATATGTTTGCATTACCTTATCGACACTCTGAGCAACCATTTGGACGAAATCAAGGTCGTACGTTGCCAGCGCGGCATTAACCAATTCTTCTGGCGACATAAAATATAGCATGTGCCGAATTGCGTCTGTAAACGAGCAGCTTTCTAACTTCTCTGCAAGATGAGGGATAAACGGAAAAAATATAAAATCAAGCGCACCGTGACAACGCTCTTTTAAGAGCAAAAGTCCTTTCTCGGCTTCCTCTAACTTGATGTGCAACAAAAGGGCAACAAACAAAAAGTTGTCTCTTTCTGGCAAAGCTTGAATTTCATCCAGCATCAATCGGAATATGGCAGTGACATTCTTCGTGCTGTTGCAAATCGGAAGCGTACTCGATACAGGGTGATAGTCTGAACTTCCAAAATAAAATTTATATAACGTGCAGACCACATTCGTGGGGCTAAACGACGTTTGTTAATAGAAAAGTCAGAACAACTTTCCACAAACCATAATTGCGAAATGAACAGGTTCAAGTATTCGTTACCACATTGCCTAATGAACTGGCCAATGTTTCTTTGGAAACTCTATAAACGTAATGGTAAACAAAAAATCGCTGAGGCATCTGTACATCTGGATTGTAGTCGTAGACAAGATTCATGTCCAAAGAATGCTTCCTCACTAGCAACACGGCTTTCCTAAAGTCGCACCTAAACGTTGGTTTTAATATCAACAGCTGTACGGACAACTCGACCATACTGATCCAGCTTGTCACAAATGGATTTAAGGAGCAGTGGAAGTGGTTGAACAGTTTCCAAATTGCCTCGTGGAAGTTGAAATACAACGCTTGTTCCAAAAGAAGTTACGATACGTGATCCACGTTCCACAGGACGACAATCACCCAACACATCTTCATTAGAGCTCAAGAGCTCATTATCGTACTTAAAACACTTCTGAACTGCTCTCTTTGTTGGAATGACGCATAATTTGTGATTGATCGTTGTAAACAACAGAAATTTATCACAATGTACTGCGAACGACGTTACGGCACCGCACAACTAAACAAAAGCTACTAAACGCTTAAAGCAAAGCTTGCAAAAATACTGACCAAGTGTTCGTCAACATACAACTTACTGAATTCATTTAAACTGATCAAATGAACCTTATCGAAATATTCCAACATCTCCAGCTGGCTGTAACAAGACGCAGAACCGCAATGGAACACTTGATTTACGTCGAGCGCGTTACTCAGTAAATCTGCTAAAAGCGCAAAAATGATTTAGTCATAATTGAAACGAAAGCATTTTACGCAAGCTAAACTTTAGAACAGAACCAGTAGCGGTCTGCAAAAATATCAACGCTTCCGAGGCTCTGTGGCACGTCCAAACTTTCACAGACAACCAAGGCATCGGGTGCATACGCCTAAAACCGTAATCATTTTCGCATTGGAAGTCTGAATCAGGTTCTGGATGCTACTTGATTTGTATGGTACAGACAGCCCAATCCACTTCCACTATAACCAAAAACAAAGCGGAACGATCATTCAAAAGTAAGAGCAAATGGTGTTGATCCAAGTAATTTAAATTGTACCAGAACGGGTTCTCTGACAGAGCATCGTTCTCTAAGCTACAAGAATGTTGAAGCATCGTTAAAGCGGTCGCTTATACGCCTACTTCACCGTAGTGTACGTTTCGCTGTCTTTCTCACGATTAATACAGCAAATGACATTGTTACTTAGCAATGCATACAGTTTGTCTTCATTATGGCCGAACGTTACTTCATTCACAAAGAAGTCTAGCTTCAGACAAGCTTGGTACATTGGAGGCGGTGTGATACCGTTGCTGAAATTGGTAAAGAACACGGTGTCTAAACAGCGCTCGAAAAGTCATGGATGAAAAAAACACTCTGTTATATACCTTCGTCCAAAACTGCTACAGTAGAATGCTTCCTACAAGTGCTCCAAATAAGGTCAAAGCGAAGACAAGACCAGTCATTGAAGACAATATGTAGGGACCTCGGTTGTTCGGCTTCCCATTTCAAGCAAGTAACCCTCTTCGGTGCAACAATACAAAAGGTCTTTTTTAGGTACCAGTGATAGTTGCAAATTGTGTACAACAAAACTAGAATAAAAAAATATATGAGTCCGGGAAGTCAATAAATACGTATCCACCGAAGTCGGCATCATTCATTTGACTTCGCAAGTGTAGCGCCAAAATATCTGATTGACTGCTCCAAGCCATGAAACATACCTGAAAATTTAGGATTATACCTCAATTGTATATGCATACCGGCATTGCCTAACGGAAAATGTCGTTTAAAAATGCAAAACAATATAACTAACAATGCACACTGGTAGCCCTCACCGATACGAAGCTTAAGCAAGCTTGCTCCGAAACCTCTGCAGTGAAGGACTACGAAATGTTGCTGCTTTAACTACCAAAGCAGGAATCCTTAATCACATGCTCTGTTAATAACAAAGGGAATCAACAGTTTCAAAAAATGAATTACACCAGTCTGTTATACAGAAACTTAACTTTGGCCATAGTTTTATGAAATGAGGCTTCCCTCCTGCTTTAAATGGTTTAAAACAGATGCAGAGGTGAAATCGTGAGAGAAGCTATAAGCACCACGGAATTAGAGAAATGAGAAGTCGTACCTCAAAACCAGTGAAGAATTTGGGCAGGGAAAACTGGTGATGCTTTAAGCCTTTTTCTTCAAAAAGTATAATTGCAGGAGAGTCTTCATGGGAAAACCTGCAACAGACAATACGGCCTCCACTAGGTCTACAAACGAAAAGGTTAACAAAACATGTTTTCTCCTCAATCTATCGAACCTCCAGGATATTGGCAGTCCGATGCCTGGCAAATATTCTAAGCTTCGTAAATGCACCAGCTTTGAATTCCATATGTGAACCCTTCTACCTGTACAGCGTATATAAAATGGCAGTAAAATACTGAGAACATGTACCACAAGCAGGATTGAAGACAGAGACGGCAATGCATTCGCCCAAACTATCCCAACATATCATTGCCCCAGTATTCACCTGAGCAGTAGGCGCTAAGTGCTCCGCCTAAAACACTAACAGCAAAAAGTAGTCATGATTGGATATCTTCATACATTTTCAGTGCTTTTGCCATTTCCAATAGGATGCTTACCCAAAGAACCGCGAAATTGAGTTTCCTTCTTCCCCCAACCAATGTCAACATGCTTTTCTGTAAATTGGCTATCGATAAATTATAATCTACGGTTTTTTGCGAAATAATGTTACACTTTTTTATTAACGACAACACAGGCTAAATCAAGTGAAACAAGTTAGAAAAACGAGTACTTAAACAATCCGCATGCACATAAAGTGAAGGGAGTTGAGCCAAACCTATTCCACTATCCTCAGGAGAAGCGCTGACTTCAAGATAAGTCCAACAGTTCTTCTCGTACAGTCGAAGTTCACCAGAGACACTTACTAGAGCCAGCAGAACGGAATCCGGGCTCCAAGCAGCAGCTGCCAACATCAAATCAACAGAAGCAATTTCCAATGGCTTAAACGAAGCAATCATCTTTGAAGATAAAATATGCTCACTTTTCTAATACCATATTTCCACCTTCTTGAAGGCTGTAAATGAAACCGCGTTCTGTCACAAAGTAACACATCATATCAACAGGCACGTATATGAATTCGATAATGTGATCATCTTTCATTGTGCATACCTGCTTCACGCTGGTCTTCCAAACCTGAGATTGAAATCAAAAGAACTTAAGCATTCCCAATTTAAGACACTTACCATTTTCCCATTCCATGCGACTATGTCGTCATCGGATGCAACAATAAGAGTGTCCGTCACGGCATCGTAAGCAAAGCATAGTGGAATACCAGCGACATCAGTTATTTGTGAGGAAACACAACGCGAAAAACTTAAATTCCTCATGGCCAATGCGTTCGGGAGAATCTAGGAAATCACACTGCTTCAAATGGTTACAACATGCTAATAATTATAATATGACTATGTTTTTGGCGTAAACTGTTTTAAAGATACACTAATCATAACGAAAGCAACTTAACGCCAAATCACTTTTAACGGCAGGTAACAAAGCAGCAAAATTTGTTAAGCAGTTGGCAAAACTTGGTTGGTTACGCAAATCTGAAAAGCAGGTTGTATCTGTACCGTAGCATACATTGTTCGTGTTTGGTATCGTTTTGCAGAACTGACTTGTGAGTGAATTCCTTTTAGCTTCGAAAAACGAGTTCGTGCATCATTTGTTCCGTAACTGCAAGTTTACTGAACACTAACAGCGTGAATTGGAGACGTGTAACTTGGTGACATTTAACCCTAACCACGGCTGAAGTGAATAAATGCCACACTTCTCGAGATTTAAAACATAAGCACTGTACATTATCCATCACGGATAAGGTTGAGCTTCTGATGAAACTCGAGCGCGGTGTGCTTGTAAGAAGGTTATGTGACTTCCACAACGTTGGCTCTTCGATAACGTACCGCATAAAGAAGCAGAAAGAAAAACTGCTTCAATTCTTTGCTAATAGTGGATCAAAGAAACGGATAGGCATGTGAAAAACAATGAAAGTTTGAAGAAGCCCACAGCTGCATAAAGTGCTGTTAACTTGGCTTAAGGTCCGCTTAAGCGAAGGTGTTGAGCTGTCCGGGCACTTGGTGAGGGAAGAAGCTAGACTTTTCCATAAACAACTTGGATTAAATTATCAGTGCGACTATAGCTGCGGTTGGCTTCGTCGTTTTAACCAGCGTCATGGCTTAAAGCTTTTCGCAGTCTGCGGTGAAAAACGTTCAGCCGCGGCTGCATTTGTTGGCGAATTGACCAAGTTACCTTCCGATGAAAAATTAAGCCCTAAGCAAGTCCACAATGCTGATGAGACTGCCTTGTTTTGGAAAAGTGCTGCACTTACACTTTCAGCTGCTCATACGTAACCTGTGGACTTCGTTGACTTAACTACGACAACTGACGACAGGCAGCGAGGCCTTCTGGCTTCAGAAAGATGAACTTACTAGTTTTATGAATATCCCTCTTGTAGTAAATTGCCTGATAGTTACTGTTCAGTTAGTGGTATCGTCTGTTGTCAACAATTTAGATAAGTCTCAAATACAGTGATGCCTAAACTGCAAAATTTTTTTCAATTATCAAAAAAAGTTGCACACAAGACAGCTATCCCTCAATAAATCAACAATTTACTCAGCCAACAAGCAGTCAAGTCAAATTAACCAGGTGAACTGTGGAAGGTAAATATTAATCCGTCTCATGTGAATCCGTCGTATTTCGCTTTTACATGATTTATTGTCCGTTAGGAATCATGTTCATAATCGAGAAAAAAGATGATACGTATGCTGATGCAAAGAGCCCTATAATTTGGCTCACTCTGCTTCCTGGCTGCTCGCGATGTTTAAACAAAAAATCGTTCATCCTTCATCAGATTGGAACTGTTAAAAGAGTACAGAATTTTACGCCTATAGATTGTGCATCCCTTGTCTGATTGAAAAGCCTTCCCTTTGAAAGTTCGAAGAAGCTGATGACTTTGTTAACTTTAAGCGATATCGACACGACAGCGTAAATGCACCTGACAGGTGAAATGCTTATCAAGCATTTCGTAGGGCTGGCAGTTATGTTTGCTGTTGTGATAGTTCTTCTGATTAGCGCAGTTTGAGCTTCCTCTGTTGAACAGCGCCGGCAACATGCAAGTTTGAGAGCTGTTTTCGATTTCAGCTGATGTTAATACTGTTTCAAGGCGCAACTTTCTCATCAATATGCAATGAAAAGGTGCCCTCACGCTTGCAAAGCACTATCAACATCTAGACCTATCCATCTCAAATGTGCACAGCAGTAGATGGCGATAACTGCAGTTCAGCAACAGGTAATACTTATTTACTTTTCATAGCCACCTCTGCACCCGCAACAAAACTGTGAACGTAAATGTGAAGTCCTAGACAGGGTTGCTCCAAATGACCTTTGAAATTAGCATTCTATTATCCAATAACACTTTCTACTAAAACCAATCCTCTGCCCAGTTTGGCACGGATACGTCAATCCAACGCGAATTTTGTTTTTTTGATTTTACTGTGATTGGGACAATTTCTGTTCCGCTCAAGCATGGACAAACGTTTCGTGTCAAAGAGGAGCCTATTTACCCTGCTTTTATAATAATCCTTCGTAAGGTCACTGTAGGACCTCTGACATATTCCTGACAGACTTAATGAAACTGCTAATACAGCTGAAGCAATTTTGAAAATAATTAATTACAAGCAGTAGTGTTGAAACATGTAGGCACTATAGTGTTAGATCTTGATGCATTGTTCTTGAATGGTTCCTCCTTTCAACAGACGTCCGTCCTGATTCAGTTGCTAACGTCTGGACAACGTTTCGATAGGTAAACTTTCCTTAAAGCGTGACGAAGAAACTTATGAGGAAGCCGTTCTACGGTGTGCATACGGCAGTGATTCTCAAAGGGGACGCCAGCGCCCATGGCGGCCGCCTGGGAAATTTCAGAGGGCACTGGAAGCCAAGGGGACAATGAGGGAGCCGCTGGAGAGCTGTTAGAGGCGCTAGGCAACCTAAAGCGCTACTGAGAAAAAGCAACTGATGGCTATCTTTGGCGCTGGTTAAGTACTGGTTGGAATGTAGAATGCAGATGAATATCAGATAAAAAGTTCTCCCGGCAGCTGGAATAATTCCCTTCGGCATCACTCAGTGTGTACCGTAGGCTAATTCTGTATACAAGTCGCCCGTCTGAACTCTGCCTCAGACGAGTGAGACGCTGCCTGCAGCTGTGGTAGACGCCTGTGACATTAGTTGCAGCTGGTTTGTCACAACAGCTACCAGCTCATTCTATGTGTGACTCACGATGAATGACTTACTTCTTGCATATTGCTAATCTGTCTTCCAGCGAGAATTAATTGTAGATGATTCCTGTTGGTCAGCTTTATTCCTAAATTTTAGAAATAAAGTTTGGTTTTCTATATAACCCATGGTCGATGTTCTAGTGAGAATTGGAACTTGTCATTTTTGAAAAGCGTAGCAGGTTAGGAGAACTTTTGAAGAAAACTGCGAAGTCCACTGATGATCCAAGGTGTTTAATTATTTTCGTAGACCAGGACAGTAAGGTATTAATCCTACAAGCGATATCCCATTAGAAGAACTCATAATATTGCAAGTGTCATGTGTCTTGATTCTGCGTAGAATTTCAGACCTAACGAACTTTTGTGGAAGTCATTTTGACGTACGGTTTTTTCTACATTTTAAATTCCATAATGCAGGAATTCTTTTTCACATATTGATAACGCGTTTTCTAGCATTCCTCCTATGACAGCAACCGTTACAGAAAGCGGATGATGAGATGAGAAACGTAGAGATCTGCCCGAGTGGATCTGCACTAACTTAGAATAAGGATTCCCGTAGTCCTAGCGTTCTTACTGTGCAACCAAAACACCAGCAGCTGGTGCTTATGTTTTCACCTGAAGGATCAAGGATTACCAGCTTTATGGGATAGGGCACTCCTGTGTGTCCTCATGTAATTTCTTCCGCTTTCGACGATTCATACTGGAGTTCAACAGATATACTTTTGTAAGTTACGCAGCCGCAGTCACAGTTCGCCTTTCGTACTTCAGACGCGCGGGATGAACAACTTTACCACGCAAAACACGGACAAGCACACGGAACGAAACGTCAGCCGAAAACGCCAAGAATACAATGTCCCTCCAAGGGGACGCATGTATATATACACCTCCGGCCAGGGCACCATCTGGCTCGTCCGACGGTTTTACGACTTGGGCCCACCCGGGCTTATCGCGATCGCTTTGTTCCGATCAGCGACCGGGTGGTCCCAGCTGGCGGCCATCTGGCAGTAGTGCGCTGCCCTATTCAG
>KN538379.1:1713341-1729133 GCA_000797535.1 Trichuris suis
TCTTCTTCTTCTTCTTCTTCTTCTTCTGCTGGTTCCTCTTGCACTTTTGATGCTGATTGAAGAACATCGTCGTTAAGCATTTAAAGTCCCAGATTTTGATTGTCAGAAGCTAAATACATTGCGGTAACATAACTGCCGCATTCATTTGATATTGGAAGACCTTCCAATGGTTCTTTCATCTCTGCTGCTGCTTCATCACCAGCACTGATGTTGCCTGAGCTTTCATTTCCTCCTCCGTCGATAAGTTTATTTCATGAGCTTCTCAATGTTGACTGTTTTAAAGCTTCCCATCTCTCCGCGATCATATAGTAATAGTTCTTCACAGTCGCTTTCGGCAATGTCAGTAAGCTCCTAGGTCGAAAAGGCGAGCCAAGTCGTCTGTAGGCCCAACATCCCCAGGGTCAAAACGGCCACGCCAAAGCTTCCCCACGACAAAACGCCCCCAGGTCAAAGCGCGTCCAGGTCAAAACGTCATTTTCACGTACTGGCAGCCGCTTGAGGGATGCCTGTCCAAATCGAGGCTGTCATCGTTGACACAAGGCCACTTGATTCTGACTTCATACTTGGTATGAATGAGATAGTAGCCTTGGATAGTGTGGTCGTAGACGATAGCCGGCGCGTGTGATTTAGGGTACAAAGCAAAGTGGCTTGCGCGGTCGACAACGATGCAGTCAAAACTAAGAAGCGAAACTTCACGGTGTTACGTTTAGTCCCTTGTCGCCTACGTGGACGTCAGGTAGAAGTGGGCAGACAGCGTAGGACCAGAAGTTCTGCGGAACACTGTGGAAGGGTACCCCTGACGAGCGGAGCATGGGTACCGTTGGAAGAGGAGCCAGGAAACTTGGGTTTATCAATAGAACGGCTAGTTGTTGCCCTACAACAGTGGACTCTCAAGGTGGCGCTATAAGGTCGAGGGTTACTCTGGACCGCAGACGTTTGCCCATGGTCGGTTCAGTGACAGTCAGCCCCACGTGGCCAGCACACCCTGAAATAAAAATTCCTCATGGTCGAATAAGCCGTTTTGGGCTCTCCAACCGATCATGCGCAACGATATTGGAACGTCCGCAACCAACCTGTGGCGGTCAAACGGCGCTTGCGACATCTGAGGAACGCGCTGGCGCGAAAAAGGATGAGAAACTATGCCATGAAACGAGTGCAAGCACGGTCCTGCGAAACGTTTGAGTTCTCTGATCGTGGCGGTCAACGAAACACGAAAAAAGGATGGCCTGTGTTAAACTTTAGAGAGTTGAACGGACATGTCTCGAAACGTTCATGGCGGACTCAGACGTGTGCACTCAGGAATTAAGACATTTGCGCAGACAGGGAGTGAACCTGTCCCTACTTGAGCTGGAAAAAGCTTCCTACAAGTGCACGCTGACGAATCTTTGTGCTCGTACCTGCCGTGACGCACAAAGAAGGTTGATACTGCCTAGCATGGCTTGGTTGCGGCATGAGTGCGGTCCCATTAGTAGTGAAGTCGGTACTGGGTTGCGCACTATCCCAGGGTCTGGACGTGCGCAGAGGAACCTCAGCATATATTGACGTTTCGGTGAACGAGGATGTCATCAAGGTCAGTTGCTTTTCGGATTAATGTGCAAGGTACCCGTGCTCATCATTGGTAATGCCCAAATCTTGGAATTAGAAGTCTGGGGGAGCGCGGCGGGCTGATCTACCGTAGAAATGGCGAAGTCGGCGAAGAGGAACTGACAGAAGATGATTTATAAAGCGTGTAGTTGCATGTGACGAATAAACAAAGTTAAAGCTCTAGAAGCTGAAACGATTTTAGGCATTTTCTCAGCAGGTCAAATCTATTGATGGCTTTTCGTTCACACATACATAGAGCAGAATAAAACCTATCAGTACCGGCTTCTAAGTTAACATGGGAAGGTGCTGATTAAAACATAGAGAGATTATGGTACATGTAACTCCTCTTTGGCACTTTTTAAGCTGTCCAGAACGAAAGAGACCAAATAAAACGTCGAAGCGGAGATCAACAGGACGGCACGTCTACCTCTGCCATTCAGTGCCTCTCGTTACTTCTCGGTGCCGAACCCGTATCCTCGCCAATAAGGGCAACAGTTATCACGAATGCATCAAATGGACATCTGGAGAAATCAGCCAAGGCTGCAACCAAGCTTGCAACTCTGACCGACATAGCAGATGCAATAAAACAGCAATTGCTATTGTTGATTGAATGGGCTAAAACGCTACCTACTTTTCATTCGTTAGCTCTAGAAGATCAGGTAGTTGTTTCATGATTTAACAAGGAGCATAAATTTTCTTTTATGAATAGATAGTGCTACTCCGTTCCTATGCAGCAGAACACCTTTTACTCAGCGTAGCAAGGCGCTCAATACCCTACCGTGATATTCTTCTTCTAAGCAATGATGCTTTCATACCGAGGTCTTATTCAAGTCAGTTGCACGACATAAAGTAATTTTCGTCCTGTATGAAAGGGCACTTTAAATACTAAATGTTTCGTTTTATGTTTTGTAGTCAAGTGATATTTCGTGTTCTTGACGAACTGGTGGAACCAATGAGGGAACTGAACGCAGACGACACAGAGTACGCCTGCCTGAAAGCGTTGTTATTTTTCAACCCAAGTAAGTTTTAGCGCTTAAAAAAGTTACGAGCTTACTTTTCCTCCTCAGACACACACGGTCTAAAAAGCAACAAGGAAATAAAGGAAGTTCGGCAAAAAGTTCTTCTTGGACTGCAGGCATACTGCAACAGAAGCGATAAAAGTGGAAATCTGCGGTTTGGAAACTTGCTGTTACTGCTACCTCCCCTGCAAGCGATGTCTCAGCAGTTTATTGAGGATTTGCAGCTAGTTACCATATTCGGAATCTGCCGAGTCGACAAACTGCTTGATGAATTGTTGCTAACAGCTACGCAACCAAGGAAGTCATGACTGCTAAGCATGAAAGTTATCTGCGCTTGTATGGAAGATTCTGTAATTGCACGACGCAGTTTAAACCATTTCAACAAATATCCGTTTCTGAGAAATGGACCACTTGGAGAATTCTGGTTAAAGGGACGTATTTGCATGAATAAATGGGATCTTTCCTATTTGATGCCCACCAGGCATACTGCTGCCCCTCAAAATCAGCGAAAAACGCAGCTTCCACCGACGTCACTTTAACTTCGCTTCCTATTGAACGACCACTTTCCAGGCCTAAACTGCGCAATTAATTTTCCCCTACGCTGCTTGACCCTGCTGATGGTATTTATCTCAGCGCGAACAAGACTGTTAGCGAGTAGTGAAGGCGGCAGTGTAAACATACTTGTACATGAGTACGGCCATGCCCTGCTTTACGAAGGTTGACGGGACTGGAGAATTTGTTCGTGAAGTGAAACCTTCATACATCAGGGCAGGAATTCCTATTATTTATCATAGCGAAGGGTTTTAAGCGGACCAGAACCTGGAAAAAACTATTCAGAAGTGCCAGGGACGGGAAATGACACATTAAATCCCGAAAGTGCCTGTGATATACTGAAAGCCGCAATAATTTGTAAAGAGCCCCCATACAATGTAGAAATAGCATAAGTGCATTGTTGTTGAAAGAGGATGTTATATTCGGCTGTTTGCAGTTACGACTTTTCTGGTCATACAGTTCCTTGTATGGGATCGAAACCGCCAAAGCAGCTCTAAACCGCCGTGCCCTTTCGAGCTTAAGGTCGTGCTGTTCCGCTACTGTCACGGCACCGTAGGATCAGGTTGCACAGTGGAGGTGGACGAGAGCCTTTTTGGCAAGCGGAAGTCCAACCGCGGCAGTATGCTGGACCGCAGTGGGTTCTTGGTGGCGTGCGCCGCGAAACGGGAGAATGCTTCCTGGAACCAGTGGATGACCATAGGCAGTAGCACCTTGGTGCCAGTAATTCAGCGGCACGTCCTCCCTGGAAGCACGGTCATAACGGACGAGTGCGCAGTTATGCCCATTTGGCAGACCACGGTTACACTCACTTGCGCGTCAACCATTCTGCTAACATCGTCGATACAAATAGGGTTGAGAAGTGAAGTCTCAGTGATGTGCGTGTTAGCTTGTGAGAAGACACTGTCTTGTAATCAGAAAGAGCTCCCTTCTTTCATGCAAAAGAGACGACTTTGATAATGTGGAAAAGGTTAACTCAAGTACTCTGCATTGAGTAGTTCTTCCAAGAAACTGAGCCTGTTAGCCTCATAGATAGATGTTTGACGCCATGGTTCACAATGACGTCGTAGGGTGCCATCCCTAATCGTTTTATGTCAAGGTAGAAATCTTTGCTGTCTTTTACACAGGACGCCGCCTTCCCCCTATCAATGGCTTCACTGTGGTTTGGGAGTAAGAGCATAACCTTGATGCTACGCTATTTACGTGCGATTCCACTGGTTTCAACAGAACTCTGGATATGTGGATCTTGGGTAGCATGTATACTTCAGAGTACCTGATGCTGTTGGTAGAATGGATGTGTTGAGGGAATCCAGACAAGTTTGTGTGGTAAGAACAGCATATAGGGTTCACAGTAGCAGGTAGGCTTGTGAACATCCTTGGATAATATTAGCTCATAATAATTCAGAAAGCTTTGGGACGTACATGCAGTCACATCCACAAGCATGGCAACACTGACTTTGTAATGACCCCGTTTTTACCCCTCGTTAAACTCTTGAGTGCTTTATAGTAAGTCTCACTGAGATTAAGGGTTACCCATGAATTATAATTTGAAAGCGTGCTGGAGATTGCTTCCTTTATTTCAACAGCTGATTGGTCCCACCCACATTAAACTGTGTTGTGTTCCTCACATGCTATAGTACCGGAAACTCCTCAGAACTGCTAACGGAATTTACTCCCTTGACCAGTACCTCTTCTTGAATCTCGTTTAAGAGTTAACGCTGAAGACGGGATCAGGAGAGCCCTGCAAGCTCTGTGTGCTGAAGTTCAACAAGCGGTTGTCTCCGTAAAAAAGTAAGGAAATTTAGAAATACCACTACGAAAATTTGTCTTCAAAACGGTAATAAAAACAAAAATACTACTGATGGCTGTCACAAGCACGCATGAATCGACTCTTAAACTGCAGAAACTGCTAATAACTTCTAAAGTCTAAGCAGTCGACGGTAAGGGAACCACAACTACTCAAAAACATGTACCTTACGAAATTTGTTAAAAAGTGATAGCGCATTCCGCTGCTCAAGAAGCGATTAACAACAGACTTATCAATGACAACGTTACAACTGAAATACAATGCAGACCAAAAACGCAACTTATCCAGTTTACCGCATGAAAACATGCACTTCTTCCGACTGTCTTATCGAGCACTGACAGCTCAAGTATTTTCAGGATGTTTAAGCCAGGCAAGAAAATTGCTGTGCGCGCAATTTTGCTGAAATGCAAACCAGTTAAGCATAATCCCGCAAAACTGACCAACACGCGTACTACATACGAGTATATCTATTTAATGAAGGAAAGGGCAATTCGTTCTCATCGTCCATTCAAGTCAGCAGGAGTGTGTATCATCAGAATTCTAAACCATAAAAGTCCTGAAAGGTCGAAATGCCGAATAAGCCAAAATCGTGAAAGGTCGGGATCCCGAATGGACCGAGGTTTCGAAGACGAAATACCGGGTAGTTCGAAATCCTGAACGGAAACAAACTTCGAATACGTCGAGATGTCGAATGGGCCGAAATCCCAAAGGATCTAAATTATGAAAGGGCCTTAATGCTCCACAGGTCGAAATTCTGGGTATGCTAAATACGTAGCCTATATGAAGTACAACGTTTAACATAGTTCCACTTTGGCATAACAAGAAAAACAAAGACAGGGAGAAAACGGTGGGCAGTTATGCAGATCGCGTGTTAAGCTGGGCAGGAGCGGTGAGATATACGGGACAATAAAGACAGAAAGAGACGGTGCTATCTATTAACTATCCCATTCAGAATTTTGACCCTTCGGGGTTATTTCGGCCACCGCAGTAAAATCGCTATGCTGCGTCTTAACATGAAGGGGCTCTTGCAAAACTCACTGAAATTTATCGAAAGATCAGAAAGAAAGAGAAAAAGAAAAAAGACGAGTACTTACAGCAGGACTACCACAAACATACCTTTATGATTCAAATTAGTCCCATCTAGCAGCCGTAATTTCAAAACCGCCACAAGGCAACCGCCCACAATAGGATTCTATCCGTCCAGGATTATGACCCTAACCCATGACCATTCAGGATTTTGAACTGAACGACAAGTATGCCAGTGCCACTAGACTGCTACAGTCATGATGACTCGGTCTAATTAATTGCGCGCACTTTGACTAGACACATAGTGGCCAGGAATACGTGATATACGTGATTTAAACTTCCATCCCAGAACACTGTACAAATGGAATAAAGCTCATCCTGTAGAAACTCAATTAGGTAACTTCGGCACCTCATTCACGCAAGCAATCATAATGAATTGGAAGCGTATAAAATAAAATTATAGCGTTGCACATATAGTTTATTTTTTGTCGAACAATACTCGTCTATAGATACCGAACACCATTACCAGTTACAGAACTGACAGCCGCACCATACGGTTAGGCGTTCCCCCAGGAACCATTGTAAGGGGTTTCAGAAAAACTGGGAATTTGAATTGATCCTGAACATAAGCTTCTAAGAACACATATAACGCAAGGAACCCAGTTACCAAGAGTTTAGGCGAATGAAGCAGTCAGATTACTATATGCCACAGAAAATTCGCGCTCAACGGCAAAGCATTGTCCCTTAACATATGAATAAAAATGAATTTTCTAATAGACTTCGCATAGACCATGCAATCAGTGTTCACACATTTGTAAACCAAGTCCGAGTGATTCGCACCTTTCGTGCGTAGATCGGTTCTTTCTGGAGGAACAGCAGCACAGCGAGTTCAACAGCCTTCAAAAGGGTACGCACTCTTGCGGCGCAGGCTCAAAGAGTGCAATGGATGTAACTGCTAACCAATCACTTCGCGAACTCCGGTATTTGTCAATGATAATGGTAAAACGCTAGAACCTTCATTGTTTTCTCTTTCGCTTGCCTTGCTAACGATAGGAAAATCGTACTTCCTTTCGCAAGACATGGTAAAATCGCTCTTCCACCAGACGCAACTAAATCGCGAAAAGCAAATCATTTTAGGTCTAGCCACAGCAGAATTGTTAGCAGTGCTCCTCAGCTGCTGTCCGAGCTGCTGTTCCCACTATCCCTGCATCACTCAGGAGTTTGGTTAAACATCTTCTTGTCCGTAGCCGCTGTTACCCCATCAGATGCACTCGATTGCATCAGTACCATAGGTGAGTTCGTGTAGCTCATGTCCTGCGAAAGCATCATCGTCTCAAGTTGTGAACGTAACATGTCATCCATCATTTGGTCCTAAAAACAAAAACTGAAGGATTCAAGGAAGACAGCAGTAACGTAGTATTTGAAACAATTGTGCAGTGGGGATTACGTTCCATTACACGACACATTTAACACAGTTTCTGTTTCTTAACTCAGACTGATTAAAAGGACAGCAAAGTCGCATTTCCCACCTAGTTCTCGCGTTAGGAACTAGTAGCATGCTACGATGTACTCCATCTTTCGATGAAATAACAGTCGACTCCTACCTATACCTAATAATGCGATAAATTACCTAATGACCTCCATTGTTTACTAATGCGTATTTAAACAAAGCATGGGCTGCTCCACAAAGAAAGCAAACGCAGCAATTACCTGACTCATCTCACTTGCTATTTGAGACATCGGAGCATTAGATGACGAGGGAGCCATTCCTTGACTCAAATGAAAAGGTTGGCTCATTCTCGAAGATGCAGCTGCTTGTTGATGACCGGTGGACATGGCGTTTGAAGAGCCCCGTTGCGGACGGTTATCTCGAACTTGCTGAATCTGGCGACCGTCAGACATCATCCCGCCAGGTACTGGGGATGCCACAGATGCACCTTGTTGCCAACGGCTTTTTGCCTTCGCAATTGCTGCAGACCCTAGCAAAAAGAATTTAACAGTGCGAAATAAGCTTTTGACACCTCTGTTTATTACTCATAGCAGCGCGCTGCTGACTCATCATCGGATTTACTGCGGGCACCTGTGGCAGAAACATATTTATTGGAAGAGGTATATTCATCGCAGAGGCGGCCAATGCAGTTGTGAAGCGTTCTGGCATGATCATACCAAGTGGGTCGTTCAGTGGGCGATAAGGACGACAAGAAGCTGGCAGAGAAGCTTAACAATAAAAGACGAAATGTTATCAGTAGCCTGCAGACAGTGGCTGAACATACTAGGCAGTCTGGGCATTGGCCGATTGCTAAACATGTGTCGACTTCGTGCGCTTTGAAACTCGTTACCAGAATCAACATCTTGACTACCACGTGAATTCAGCTGTATAAAATGAAAAAGAAATTACGCAGGGAAGATTAAAAGTGCACATTGTAAGCCACAATCGTTAGCAGATTTGCCTGGAGAACGTACTAAACACTGAAGGTCGATTACCTGAACGTTGGTGCGAATAAACTGAACAGCACTTTCTTTCAAAGCGTTCAGGGATCCTTCAACAAGAAGATGATGCTCTTTGTAAAAGACCAACAGATTCTGCCAAAGCTGCTGCCGAGCAAGAACCTTCGGATTGCCAACAATGATCAAACCAAAACGTGCCCTTGTCAATGCAACGTTTAACCTTCTTGGATCATTTAAAAAACCAATGCCCAAATTGTCGTTGGAACGAACGCAAGATAGCAAGATGAAATCTTTCTCTCGCCCCTGGAAAGCCGAGATTATTTTGAAAAGCTTAAACGGACGAACAAGAGGCTAACCTGAAAAGCGTCCACGCTCGCGACTTCAATATCAAGATACAACTTCTTGTTTAGCGTTCCAGCAAACTGCATGTACTGAACGATAAATGCACGCTGACCTTCGTACGGAGTGATTATGCCAATTTGATCGGGGCGAGCCCCTAGTTTAAGAAATTTGGTAGCCAACTTTTCAATGTTTGCCGCTTCCGTGCGATTCAGATAAGATGTGCCTGATCCGGAAATTTCTTCCTGGCCCATGGAAAGCCAAAAGAACATGGGACTGTGGGCTTCAGGCCAGGTGAAATCGAAACCAGATAATGTTCGTTCGGCTGATTGAAAGAATAGCGGAAGTTATGCATGTTAAAACAGCAAAATCACAGTTGGTCATCCAACTGAAAGCTAGACAAACAGCTAACTGCAACACATTACGTCCAAACAAAATAACGAAAACTCATTTGTGACTGCTGCTACGAAAAAGTAATAACTGAATATACATGCAAGGAAAAGAAGTTTGCCAACGTACCTTCGGTAACACCATTCTGTAAGCTTCCCTCGTAGAATACATCGCTGGGAAATGCTGATAAAGCAGGATGCATGCGATATTGAACTTGAAGACGAATTGGACGGATACCGAGAACGACCAAACGTTCAAACAACGACTGGTTCAAACCTGCACGAGCAGCTTTTTTACACATAACCACAGGACCCAACTGGCAATGGTCTCCAACCAAGATCAACTAGATTCAAATTGAAAAAATCGTCCATATCCGTATAATTAAAATTAGAATGGGCAAGTTACCTGACGACAACCATTAACAACGGGAACCATACACTCCGGCTCTGTCGCCTGAGTCGATTCGTCAATTAAAACGCAGCGAAACTGCATCTGAGCTATACGTGGGTCGCCAGCACCCACGCACGTGCAACAGACTACATCAGCGTTCCGCAGCAAGTCTCGCTCGCACTTATTCCGAAGAGTGCGAAAACGCATTTCGTCTGTGCTGCTTAACTCACCTGTTTCGTCTCTCAACTGTAGCAACTTGGAAAGTTCCTCCTCCCTGAAACACTAAACGGCTAAGAAACTCCCAACGGTTAGGGCAAGTAGACGCATATTTAAAACAAGCTCAAGACCTGCTAATCTGCGTAACCGTTGAAAGCCTTCACGAATCAGAGTTGGATTCATGTTTGAGATCAGTAATTCGCCTGGTAGAATAAAGGCTGAAGACTGCAGTCTGCTTATAAAACTGCAATTGGCAACGATAAGCGAATGACTGAAACCGTTTATTTCAAGAGGCTACGCGCCGGCTCCGAGCATTGAGAAGTCAGGTCCTGACGCACTACTGATTCCAATTCTTAAGCTGAATTGTCAGCTTTTAATAGGAGACGAAATATCAAATTAAATAAATAAAGAAAACGCGTAACACCATCACCGTGCTCAGCGAAAATTTCGTTTCGCCGAAAACGAGATATGCGTAGCCTCGAAAGCTCTGTCCTGTCCCTGTCGTACTAGTACGAAGAAAACTTTCACTTTGAAACAGGTCAAGTTCGCACTAGGAAGCGTAGCGACGGTGCAAAAGCCAGATAGATTGAATAAAAGCTGATTCACAGTTTGCTACCTTGGATCAGTCAAACCGCGTGCTGCATTATCGTTATACCGCCGCAACGCCCACGATATCGAATTCCGCGGGACTCATGCGAGGGCACTTGAAGTGGGGGAAGAGGAGGCCCAGGTAAAATGTTCTCATACGTGGTAGTAGCATCGGAAGTTTTCCTACGGGGGCGATGGTGCGAAAAAGTTTGAGAGCCACCGCATGTGATAAAACCATGGTGAACATCGTTTACCTACTGGCTTGCGCTGATAATGGTGTCCGCTCCGAAAGGTTCATGCTTAGCTATGTTCGATTGTCGGCTTTTCTGTTAATAAAGCTACTGAACCTTCAAGCGGTTAAGAACCTGTTTTCCTTAGTGACTGCAGACAACATCAAGAGGTAAGCACAAAACCGTTTGAAGGAAGAACTGAAGCTCTACCGACGCGTTACAAAACAGCAGATACATTCAAGACTATAGCTAAGTGAAAGCTAAAATAAGCGACTTCTCTTAGCCGCTGAAGCAACTGTCATTTACACCGTTAACAATACGTGCCAGCAGAGAAATTCTTTCTCCAACAGAATGCGAAACAAGCACGTTCTTAAGTGAATACTTACCCGTGCAAAAATCGTATCTGGTAGTGCAATGAGAGAAAAGAAACGGGCGATTCGATGGCTTCTCGAGATTTGGCGCACAGGCGAACAACCTTCAAACCGGTGCGATGGATCTTTTCAGCCAACTGATCGACTGCAATGTTGCTTGGAGCACAAACAAGTACGGGCGACGAGTATATTTTGGCCAAATGGTGAACAATGGTTGCCGACGTAACCGTCTTTCCAGTTCCAGGTGGACCCTTCAATAGTACAATAAAAGTAAAGGACAAAATAGTTGCAATGCGAACCTGTATTAGACTAATCGGACGCTGCAGAACAGTTCGCACTGCGAAAACTTGACTGTGATTAAGCTCGGGGAGTCCCCGGACGGAAAAACGCTTCGGCAGAGGAATTTTCATAACGACATCCTCAGTTTCAATTCCCAATATACGATAATAAATCGGTTCAGAAACCGACGTTTCTATGGTTACCAGTCGGGCCAACGCATTTCTCATTCTGAATGGACGAAAAGACATCTTATCAATCAAAGCAAAATTTCAATACCTTAGTACAACGTACCTATCAAAAGAAGTCGACTTCCACACAAAATCTACGGAAAAACCATGAGTAACATCCGAAGGCACACCAGTACCAATTTTCATTTCAAGTCCAACGGTGTCACTATGGCCTACGACAGACGCACGTTAAAAGATATCAGCAAGCGCTCATTGACATACTGTCAGGAATTTTAATCACGTGCCCCACTCCAGACCACGTATAACCAGCGAATGTGCATTTCAAGCACAGCTCGTCACCTTGCATCAACTTCATATCTGGAAAAGGCAAAAAGATTGAATGGGACTAGTGGATCCAACTTTTCACTTACCTCCTTCAGTTACTTTCGTTAGTTTAAAAAAAGCGACATGCTTTTTATTCAAACCGATGTCCCAGCGAACAGTGACATTGTCTTGCGTTTGAGCCTCCTTCATCTTTCGGTCGTATTCGGCCTCCAACGTTATAAGCGGGGAGAATATGCTCTGGTAATGGGAGGCACTTTCGTATCTACAAAATGTCGTAAACATGAACCTACCATGGGTTACTTCTCAGCTGGCTGAGAAAAGAATGAATCCAACCTTAGAAGTTTATCCACAGTTTAAAAATCTAGAGAATACGATCCGTTAACAGCCAATATTATTTACAGTAATGATAAGCTAGCGAACATTACGAAACAGCAGTAATGCACTAGC
Organism: Trichuris suis; assembly: GCA_000797535.1. Classification (NCBI taxonomy): domain Eukaryota; kingdom Metazoa; phylum Nematoda; class Enoplea; order Trichinellida; family Trichuridae; genus Trichuris; species Trichuris suis. Next base: position 1,725,537 of record KN538379.1, read on the forward strand.
AACTAAATAAATAAACAGTAGCTCTGTTGTTCATGTTGACCTATGCCGTGCCCAAACACGTACTCACAACCCAGAAAACTTGAAAATAGACGGATGTACGTTCACAACTATGCATGAAAAGCTTTACAATAGCGACGGAGAAGGTAAGACTCGCACAGCTTAATGCTTTCCTACGCGTAAACCATAACTGAAAGATTTTAAGAAATGCTTACTTTATCGATACGCGTTGTGGCTCCTCATCAATTGACGGATTTTCAATATCCTCCAGAGTTGCATCTGGTTTTTCCTGGAAAAGAAGATTTACAAACAAAAATAAGGCGACCTGTACCTTCCAGAATTCTTCCAATCTATTCATTTGCAATGGTGTGACCTGGCGAGCTTTCATCTGCTCCGTCACTGACGGCATTTTTACTAGCCACGTTAAGAAAGCCCGATCTTGGATCAAGGGTTTCCAATGGCCTCCTTCCCTGAAAAAATTCAAATCAATATTCTAGCCTGGCTGAAACATTAGCTTACCAATTTAGTTCTTTTAATGCCGTTTGCGCAGCGCATGGCTGTCGACACAAAAGTACAATGACTGATTCTGACTTCGCTGCAACGAAACCCAATACAAAGACGTTTCGACAACCGCAGTTATAACATTCCAGTATTGTTTCGCCAAGAGGACCTTCTTGATGCAAGGTGACTTCTTTGTGTCTGGAGCGCACCAAGTGATTAATTATGTGGCTTAAAAGGTCTACTTAGGAAATTGCCAAAAGGATTAGAGTCAAAAGCACCTTCCTGCAGAGCTCTTTAGTCGGCCATTGCAAAACCATTTCTTGCATTGGTTGCAATTCAAAACATACTTTGGATCATATATACCACAATAACGGCATGCATGCTCTGGCAGGTTAACTGCAGCATGTGGCTTCACTGCTTTGCGGTCGCTTCTAACGGCTGCTGAATCCAGCGGCTGAGCCTGATTTGGTGATGCCTTCAGGAACAAGCCAGCTTTTTCAACGTAGAAAATCAAACTAGGATACTTACTCTTCCTTCGACACGTGCATCGGTTTGACTCAGGTCCATCTGTGACGGAATAGTAAAATCATAGTCGTAATCAGAATCCTGAGTTGCTCCAATGAAGGGAATTCGACCATCACCATCGTACGACGATGTGGAAGCTGGGGCACACGATTCATAGCGATCGTAATCGCTCATTTTGGGCGTTATACAATCTTTTCCTTCTTCAACAATTGAATGGTTAATACCGACACCTCTACCTTAATCCTCTGTGGCTTGTTGTGTACAGTATTAAAGCAAATACCCATGTAACCTGTTAATCACTTAAATGAAAAGTTCCGACGTAGGCGTTTCCAGCTTGAAAATTAGGTTAAAGGTGACCTAGGTTTTTCAAATCTGCTTTAAAAAGGACATCCCCTGGGTTAAAGGTAAAAATAGTGCAGATTTAAAGTATAATGAGTTCTCTATAACGGCCTTCTGCTCCCTGGGTAACTGGTGACCGCTGGTAAAACAGGAAGGCTGAATTCCCGTATCTTTCGGGACTTCTCACGTCAATATACGTTCTGAAGTTGTTTGCTGGACATAGAGTGAATTAAATGTCCTGAAAGGTAGCAGAAATAGAAACGTTTTGTTGCATCAACGGCCGCCAGTCACTTAGAAAGAGAACTTTAAAGCCATAAATACCACATTTCTTAGAAACCGCTTGAATTGCGTTTTTGAACGTACAGCACAAGCTAGATAAACAGTTCACTGACAGGTGACAGAATAGCGAACATATGATCGAAAAAACGAAGCTCTTGTATGTTTCAACTTGGGCTGTTCGATAACGAATCGGTAAAATTTTATACCATCCAAGGGCAAATATTGACTACAAAGAGCAATGACTCGAACAGCTCTGAACAATAAAGAACTTTGAACGGGGTCAGTACCACATCGTTAAACATGGAACTTTTGTACGCTCGACAACATACCCTTTCGCTAATACACTGCCAGTACACTGTGCGTGACCGTTTTGTTGTGTGATCAGAGATTTAATAAAGGACGTTAACGGTGAGTTACAAATGGCAAACAATACAGTACTCACTTGTTACAAGGCAATCCATGTTAATAGCAGGTAGAGTTAGCTAATGTAATTAACTATAACTAATCCTGTACATAGATGACTTAGGAAGGCACGTGATATCACTTTCACTGACGATGGAACCAGGCTATTTTCATGATACCATTCATTATTCACATTTCTACAACGGGACAACTAAACCGTTTTTTATTCATGATTTGCTGACACGGTTAAGTGATCAATTCCTTGCTGTTTACCACAGAAGTTAAGAGGATCTGTTGCACAAGCCCATACTTTCAAGCTGTTACGCTTGGTATGAAAGGATAGAAGGGCGACGCCAAGAAGCAACCGGGCCCTGGAAAGAGAAAACAACAGGTAGCCATCGTTTGATCGAAGAGTAAAAGGGGCGCCAAGAGACCGACGGACCGTGGAATGAGATAACAAGAAATAACTGTTGCTTAACCGAATGATAAAAAAGGCGGAGCCAAGAGGCCAACCGACTCAGATATGACAAGGTAATCGTAGTCGAACCAGCAGGTAACGCGTCTAATCGACAGCAAAACCAGCCAGTTTGTTTTGCCGCGTGAAAACGGCACGATGACTCGGCGAAGCCGAATTGTCGTGTATTCCATGTTACACATTTGGAGTGAGAGCTATGAATAACATGCTACTATCATCGGCGGGAAGCACCGTCCTTATTTATCATACGGACGACTCCGTGACTGTAGCACTGGATCAAAATCCGCGTGATATTCCATGTGTTGATCACAAAGAATGCTGTTTGCCCCTACTTATTTGGGACGATCTTCCAGTGGTTGCATAGAGATGAGTAATCAGTTTCGATAAAGATGCAATAAAGGATGCTTAAGAACTTAAATCTTAAGTTGAGGGATGAAGATGACTCTTGCCCTTACCAGCAGTAAGCCTAGGCCAGCTGAGGTGCAGAAGAAAAATTTAACGAAACTGTCGAACTGACGAGTCCCACGCGGGTGTGAGTTTACCAAAAACGGATGTCCAAGACCGAAATCGGCAGCTTGCAAAGTTAGCATGGGTTTGGGCAGAGAAATAGCCAAAAGGCCTGTGAGACGGACAGGTCAACTGTAGCGCTGTCCAGAAGGAGAGAAAAACCCTGCTGGGCCCAAAGCAAATCCAAGCTCAGTTGTATTGCCACAGGAAACGGAAACGGTTCTCAATTAACAGCGTTGATAAAGCTTTACTTTATGAGTAAGCTAACGTTAAAAACAGAGTGAACTTATGTGGAAACATAACACATTGAATAAGCAAAGCTGTTCTGTCTTATTTTATGCAAGGATCTGATACTCTATCTGTCAATGGACTTCCAACAGACTGATTCTCTGAAAAACTAATTCTTTCATATTTTTTTCATTACATTTACGGTGATGGCCTCGCTTCAACCACTGAAAAAATTTTACAGTACGTAGCTTTCCGGGCGAACCACGCTCCATCATCAGCGCATACAGTAAAACCCCGCAAATTCGCGCTTCCGAAATCGCGGATTTTTTCTGCTCCTGTTTACC